>PVJX010007882.1:0-68477 GCA_004027295.1 Dolichotis patagonum | reverse complement strand
CTCCCAGCCTCTGTGGGATTAATGAAGAGCACAGAATCCATTCCTGTGATGAGCTTTCAATTAGCCATGTCTAATTTTCAAATGCTCATGAATAAATGATGAACTCAGATCAGAAACAAAATCAAAGATCTCACTCGCTTATAATCAGAACAGTTGGAGAGATTACCTCATCTTCATCCTCACTGACCTCAGAGCACTGCCTTTCTTGGGACCAGGGACACAAGATCGCTGAGCAACTACCCAGCTCACTCTTTGGTGGATGCCACCCTGGAGTCTTTAACCTGTTAGAAAACTTACTGGCTAGCTTCTCTTATTATTCTCCTACTGGCTGGTCACCAAATACTGGTGACCAGCCAGAGGCCCCACAGCTACAAAATGCAGGAGCCGGAAAATGGAGTCTGGATTTCAGCCCAGGCCTGAGTCTCTGATCTTCCATATCTCTCCTTCTGCCCAGTCGTCTACAAGGGCCACGCCCCTATGAGGACAGAAATGTGCTGGGATCCGAGTACTGAGCTAACATATCCCCTGGGTTGCTATAACTTAGCTATTTGCCCCAAAACATGTCCAAGTCTTCATCCAGATACCTGGGAAGGTGACCTTGGTCAGAATGATGCCTCTGAAAAGGTAATCGAGGATCTCAAGATGAGCTCATCCTGGATTTAGAGTCCAGCTTATCCTGGATTTAGGGAAATGGGGGGACTGGAGCCTGAGAAGGAAAGAGAACAGGGCTGGGATGATCAACTTGACTTTCAGCTTGACTGGCTTGAGAAATACCTAGGAAATTAGTGAAGCCCACTTCCGGGTGTGTCTGGTGGGTGATGGGGAGGAACATGGGGTGATGTATGGTCCCTCACTCCACCGTCTTGGGCCCTTCCCTTCGCTCTGCTTTCTGGATGAGGTGAGCAGCCTTCCTCGGCCATGTCTTTCTGCCATGATGTGTCTGCCTTGAAGACAGCGGCCAGCTAGAGTCTGAAATTTCAGTAACTGGGAGCCAAAATAAATGCTTCCTTCTTTGAGTTGAGTATTTCAAGAATTTTGTCTCAGCAGAAGAAAGCCGGTTAACACCACGGCCACAAAGAGGAAGGTGGAAGGAGTGACGTGCTGCCGCTAGGGACTGAGGAATTCGAGGGCTGCCAGAGTCACAGCAGCTGGGGGAGAGGCCTGCACTGAATCCCCCTTCATATCCCCCAGAAGGAACCAAACCTCATTTCACCTTCTGACCCTGGAAGACAACAGATTTCTGCTGTTATAAACCCCATGGTTTGTTGTGATTGTCACAGTACCACAGGAAAACAGAGGCTGTGTACTTTTGAGGCCTGTAATACCTCAGCCACCTTGCCTCACACTCATGACTCCCAACCATGGCCGCCATGTTCGTTCCTTCACGCAAGGAACCAAGCTCCGGCTCCCCTTTCCATGCGTGAGATGCAAATGGTGATTTGTGATTCAGAGCCTGCCTCGGCCTGCCTGCTGGCACTGGAGGAAGACAAATCATGTCAGCAACACCCTACTGGGGGCTTCAGAGGGAAATTTAGAGTAATGCAGAGTCTTTGTGCTTTTCTTAGTCGAAGGATCAAAATTATGGTTTTTATAACTGCAACAACTGAAGCTCTTAAATCATCTCCAAGAGTGAGCTAGCCAGCCAGGGAGGCTCCAGAGACAAGGCAGAAGGGTTTGCGTATTCAAGAGGATGAGAAATCACTTGCTAAGTAAGAGACCCACTGAGTTTAAATCAAAATCCAGTGCCTCAGGTTGTAGGAAAACTTCAAAAGGTGTTACAGCTCCTACCTCTGAGTGCACAGCCCCAGAGAAGGGGCAGAGGCAGAACTGAGTTTGGCTTCTTGGTTCATCTCTTCACACAAACCACGTCACTCTGACCCTCACTGTACCTCAAACACAGTGCAAACAACGTTGCTGTGTATCCACCAGCCAGGGGCCAGTTACCCTTCCCTCTGCTTGCAGGAGCGAAGGCAGGCAGGCCTCTGCTGTGGCACTGCGTAAGTACCCATTGAATGACTTTGGCCCAGCCAGTGAAACTCATGTTTTTCCTTGAACTTCGGAAAACACTGAAGCAGTGCTGGAGCACCTGAGCCAGAGCCCTGTGAAGACAGAAAGAGGATGAGAGAGGACCTGAAAATGAGTTTAAGGGTGGGTTTAGAGACCTCCAGCAAGGCAGAAGAGCAGTTCAGCATAGAGTTGACCTGGAGCCGGGCCATATTCTGATGGGATTTCTCTGTAACTTGCAATGTGATGCAGAAGGGGTAGCAGACGGACCCAGGGCACGGTGAGGTGAAAACCTGGTATTTCTCTCCATTTTCCACACTGCAGAGGCTTGGACCTCTCTATGGTGGATGCTCCCTACATTAAACCCCCCGATCTTGGGAAATGAGGTGGACACACCCTGGAGTGTGTGGCACATTCTTAGGGTGCAAAAATTCTGGGCTCACGCTGCTGAGATCTGGTGAGGTTCAGTGCACTGGGGCCCCTTTCTTTCTCCCTGAGGGTGAAGCGTGGCAGAAGGAGCCCAAGACCCCCAGTTACGCCTATCCCTGTAAGCAGTTTGCAAACCTAGCAGGTTCTAATTTGTCCCACATTTTGTTCCCTGTATCAACATGGAGACAATGCTGTCCTGGGGAATTTTTTAGATCATATAAGGTTGCAAAGGTCAAGAGAACACTATCAAGAGCCCTGGACAAGGGTCCACTGTACAGCACCATACCCAGCACTTTGCTGATTCCAACCTGCTTTGCACAGAAGGGTAAACAGGCGCAGAGGGGTGAAGAGACCCTCCCCCACCACGGGTCCAATTGATCCCAAAACCCAGCTCACATCAAAAGTCCTATGCTAAATTATTCCTTTAGCTCACCCATATTTTTTCCAAGACCAGATCATAGATATTTATAACTTGGCAGAGTGCAAAATCTCTGCTGCAATTTCTCACTTCTGGCAGCCCAAAAGCAGCTATCAATGATCTGTATTCATGAAAGTGTCTGTGTGCCAATAAAACTTTATCAACAAAGACAGGCCATGGGATGAAGAGAAACTGCTTAATGGCTGAGGGGCCTGTCATAGCCCATTTGGGGTCCTGCAGCAGAGTACTATCATTCGAGGCACTTATAAGCCAATGAGATTGAGTTCTCATAGTTGTAGAGGCTATGAAGACTGGAATCTAGGTGGATGTCATCTCCATAGGAACCATCTCAGCCAACATGGTCCAGCAAAAGTCCTGGAGAAGGTCGTCAGGATTGAGTTCTGCTGCACCCTTGCCTTGCACACAAGTGTAGCCTCCCTACTGTCAGGGTTGCCTGCAAGCGATGCATTCTGTCACAACAGGCCTCAAGAGTGTGCCGTTGTCATCCAGCATCCGTGATTCAGATTAGGGGCCACAGCTGAAGCTGTCATAGCATCGTGCAGGGTGGTTTCACTGCCCTAAAGCTGGGCACCTTCTGCTCACCCCTCCCTTCCTCAGCCCTTGGCAACTACGGATCCTTCTTTCTGTTTCTGTGCTTTTGCTTTTCCACGGTGTTAGACGGTTGGGGTCATCCAGTGAGCAACCTTTGTAGATCGGGTCCTTTCACTTAGTGAGAGGTGCTGAAGCATCCGCCACGCCTTTTTGTGGGCTGCCAACTCATTCCACCGTGGCACATCATACTCCATTTCCCTACGGTTTATTTGCCCATTCATCTATTGGTGGGCATTTTGCTTGCTTCCAGGTTTGGCAGTTAAGAATAAAACTGCCGTACATATCTACTTGCTGTGTTTGGTGTGGACATGAGTTTTTACCTCATTATTTAAATACGAAGACTGAGATTGCTCGATTTTCACGGTAAGTTGCAAAACCTGCCAGCTACCTTCCAAAGCAGCTATTGCTTTGCTCCCAGGAGCTGTGTCCTGCTGGCCTTTGGTGCTACCTTTGTCCTGGGTTCTGGCCATTCAAACAGGTGAGCAGTTTCCCTGTATCTGTTTGTCCTAATGTGGATTAAATTCCTTTCTTAATTCCTCAAAAATAGGATAAAGTCCTACTATTTTAACTTGAGCAAGGCTTCCTTAAAAGCTTGGAGAGACAGCTAGAAGGAGAAAAAAGTGTGATTTTAAGCCAAGTCCTACCATGGGGTTGTCCCTGCGAACTCTCGGCCTAAAGCCAGCTTCGGCAGGAGCCTGCGGGACCGCAGCCAGCTCCCTCCTGCCTTCCACAGTGCGTGTGGTCCTGGCCTCAGACGGTGAAGCTCGCTGAGCCCGGAGAAGGGCCCTGCCACCAGCAGCCCACACACCCTCCAACCGCCGGCTCGTCGCCACTGTCCACGGTGCTGACCTTTGGTGCTGGACCCCAGAGGGCAGCTTCACTCCTCATGGCTTACAGCCTCTGCCCTCCAGAATGAGCAGGATGTTGGCTCCCCTCTTTGCAAAATCAAAAGACTCATGAGGGTTCTTTGTTTTCTTTTGTTTTTTTTGAAATAAAAGCAGTTATCCTCCAAAGATGTATCAGAAAATTGCCAAGAGCTTAAAACACCAGCTTGTGCCTACTCTGAACCATCAGGTATTCAAATGTATGGGGGTCCAGTCTCAAAATGTCCAACTTTACACAAAGGACAACTGCAAGCCAAATGCACCATTGTGAAAATCTCATTCCCGCTGGGAGGGACTGACCTGCTGCGTGTCCAGGGGGCAATCAAAGAAAGACATCTCATTTCCCCTCCTCCATGGAGAATCACAGCTGGACCTCTGGTTGCCTGTGAGTCAGGAGTCTAATGGTTTGGCAGAATGCACTCTCGTCTTCCACCCACATCTGGAGCTACATTACAATCAACCCCTCCTGGGTCTTGTTCTCTCTTTCTCTGATTTAAAAAACAAAACAGAGGTTTTTAGGAGAGGTATCTTTGCCCCCCACCCAGCCAAGTCTTTGCAGCTTCTATAACCACAGAGGTGGGTGATCAGAACAGCAGAGGAGACTGCAGCGTCTGCATGCTTCCCTAGCAGTGGGGGGTGTTTCCCCGACAGAGATTTAATTGGTACCTTTGCATTCCAAAGATAATGCTGCTCCATTATCTGCTATTGTTATAAACATTTTATGATTTCAGAAAGAACCATTTTCCCCACTATGCCTCTGTTCTGTTGGTTTCATTGTCCTCTTTATTTGGGAATGTTTACCACTTCTACTGGAACTGCTGGCTTTCATTTGGGAAACCAATTGAGGTCAATATGGGCATTCAGTATCGATCCAAGACATAGGAACAGCCAGCAGCTGCTACCTCAGTGTAGTGCTCCCCTGGCCTCAGGAACCCCATCCTGCCTCCCTTCCTGGGAGTCTGGGTGGCTGCAGGTGCCGTGAGTTGCTAACTTACAGTAGCAGCGTGTGTACCTGGAAGTGTCTCACAGAGCACATCTCTGCCGTGGGCATCTACTCACCTGTGCAGTTCACGTGAGCCAGGGCACAGTGGTTGGGTCCACAGAACGCCCTGTGGCTTGCAGGTGGAAGCTGTGAAAACAACGTGAATGCTCAGGGTGGGGAGTGGCCAGTCATTTCTGCAGCTGGAGCTGTGCAGGAGAGAATCGGGGTTACAATCCTCAGGTAGGGACTGCTTTCCGAGTCATCCTGACCAATCAAGGCTACAGCCTTCTTGTTTTGCACTCTGCTGCTGCTTTTCTCATGCACCAATTTAAAAAAAACTAAGCGGGAAAAATCCCGCTTAGTGTTTTGTGTGATTGCAGAATGTTTTTTGTGATTGCAGGAGTGGCGCCATCTGGATTCTCTGAAGCCTCACCCTGAGCCCCAGGCTCACAGCTCAGTCTCTCCAGCCTGCCCCGAGGACAGAGGTCTGTATTCACCTAACAGTCGTTGACTGTGAGTCTGCAAGTGCGAGGCTCTGGTGGTCCCTACTTGAATAAAATAGACACAGTTCTTACCCTCTGAGGTCTTGCAGATTACTGGGGAGACCACACTGTAAGCAAATAAATGGACCAATAAGGAGCTGTGAGATGCTTAGGGGCTGCAAACTCCACCAGAGTGGAGGTGCTTCGGCATGGGTATGATGTAAAGCTGGGTGAGGAGTCTGCTCTACCAGGTGGAGGAGCACTGTGAAGTTCCAGGGTGAGGAAGACCCCAGGCAGCACAGCTGGAGGCCACTGCAGTCCCAGCAAGGGCAGCCACATAAAGAGGAGACCAATCAGCCCAAATCCTACAGAGTCCTGTGGTGGCTGGGACTCAGGTGGTTGTGGTGGGGAGACAGAGGTCAAGCAGTTCGGGGGATGAAAGTGGGGAGCTGGCAAGTCCACTGTCGGGGGGAAAGAGCCCTGGTTTGGTTTTGTCGGATTCTGTGATATAAAGGAACCCCACCAAGGGTGAGGCCACACTGCCAGTGTGAGGTCCCTGGCCATGGAATTGAGAAGCTGTGCACACAGTCCCCTTGCTGGTCGCTTGCTGGTTATTGCAGAATCTTATTTGTCATTTTGAGTATAGAAGAGTATGGCAAAGAGGGATACAGAGGATGAAAGGGCACAGAGTTTTGGGGGGCAGCTGCCCAGCAAAGTCTACTTATGCACCTTGTCCCCCAACACAGCCCTCAGGCCACGGGACCATCTCCCCTTCCTATCGCCCTGCACTGGGATTGCACAGCGTAATTAATCCCTCACGCTATGTTTTGCACGCGTCTGTCCTCGGGGCTCTGTGTGCATCTGTGCGGTAACCTCCATCAGCGGGAGTGCTGGGCTGGAAGCCGAGATCAGGAAACGGGCTGGAGGGTGCTAAACTCCAGCTGTGTGTCTAGTGAACACCTCAAGCCCAAGCTTTCTGACCCCAAAGGGCCAGTCTCCTGCTCTGGGCCAGGTTGCTAGACTTGCTGAATGTTAAAAATCTATTATAAGGAAATCGCAAAGACAAAACTCTGTCTATATTTTCCTATGACATTATTATGCAAGAGAAGTAGCCATGCTGAAAAATAGTTACTCGTTCCCTCTATGGGAAGGGGATGAAGGAATGAACCTCACGCATACCCTGCCACGCACGGCACCATGTGTGTTCACTGGAAACTGTGAAAGTAGCATGCCTTGTGCTTCTGTTCTGTGCTTCTCCTGGCACTGGTTAAGCTGAGGCACTGTGCCCGTGGTGGATCTGAGATCTAAGCCCTGCAGAGATCAACCGTGCAAGGCAGGAAGTTTCCTGCTGATTTCCCTGGGTGTCTCCCAGAATCTCCAGGCACTTCGAGAGCACTTTTGAAGCCAGTGTCAAAGCTGACAGATGATGTTATGTTTCTATCCGGAATTATTTATTTAATATCTGATGATGGAAGCCCACCCTGCACATTAGAAAGGGTTAATAAAATGCATGATGATAGCAAGTTCTTTACAAGACTCGCAGCTTTTGTCTCCACCCCCAACCCAGGACAGAGCTCTCAGCCTCACCAGGGAGAGCGCAGAGCTGAGGGCCAGCAGGAACTCGAGGGCAGAGGCACTGGCTCGGAACCTCAGCTCTGGCTCCCAGGTGCTGGGCCACTTTGGCCAGGTTCCTCTGCCCCCGGGCATCAGTGTCCTTGTGTACCACGTGGAGTCATCACAGTACCAGGCACCAGAGCTGTCCTCGTGGAGGTCTCGAGCCCGTGTGGTCATTGCCATGTTTCTCCTTGTGTTCACGACCCAAGTTCAGCAAACGTGGTTTCAGTGCTGTTTCACCTTTAGCCTGGGGTCTTGTATTAAGTTCGGTGGCACATGTGGAGTGCTGTCCTCCAGGTGCCCGGTGGGCCGGGTGCCTACAGGACCAGCCCCTGCCACTGCTCGAGCTGGCTCTGAAGTTCCCCAATGGGCTAGGAAATCTTTCCTTCATCCTGGACTGAGCTTCACTGTCTGCATCTCACTTGCTTCTCTCTCTCTCTCTCTTTCTCTCCTCTCTCTCTCTCTTTCTCTCCTCTCTCTCTCTCTCCTCTCTCTCTCTCTCTCTCTCTCTCTCTCTTCTGTAAAGGAAATCTGTCCCTTTGTCTCTGACTTGCACACCACTCATCTGTTTACAAGGTGCCTGCATGTGTCGGACACTACACCAGCCCCCAGGGCTGCTAGGTTTTCCCTTAGGAGACTGTGACACTGAGTATCGGCCTTGCTCTCCTCTGTTCTGAGAAGCCCTCTCTTTTGGGCCCCTTCGCTCCAGTCCCAGGCCTGTTCCTCATGAAATCCTCCACCTCTGGGGAGGCAGCTATGCAAAGAGAGGGAGGGAGGCTCTGCCCAGCTCTCTTCTTCTCAGTCTCCTGTGCTTTGGCACAGTATCTCTAAAAGCTTCATGCTGAGAAATTCCCTAATCTACTCTCCTACTCTTTTGGCTGGCTCCAATAGGTCCCACATATAATCTGAACTCTTTAAGCAAAGAAAACTGAAAATGTTAAGAGTTTGCTTAAAAGCACTGAATTAAAAGAAAGAATTTTCCCCTTTTGCATCTTTATGACCCAGCGAGGCAGGGCCCCTTTCCTGGGTTCTGAATTCTTACAACCACAGCCAAACTTGTCCCTAAAATGACCTCACTGGAATGCGGAAAGCCAGCACTTTCCCTCCTTAAGAGTTAAAAGGGAAAGGTGCTATTAATTTTCCATTTTTAGCCGTGAAATTTGCAGCCATAAGCTTATGAGAAGTATTATTTTAACCTTTATATTTCTCTTTACATTACTTTCTGAGACAAAATTAAAAGTTAAAAATTGATGCCTGACATCAAAAGCTCAGCATGCCAAAGGGTACAAGCCATGAAAAAAATAATAAGAAATGGTGGCCTTTGAAGACTTCGGGAATAGAAATACAGCAGGAAGAGCTGCAATTGTCTATAAAGAGATATTTCAGGGAAATAGCCTGTGAAGATACATGGCGAGGAACGAGAAAATAAGACGTGAGTGTGTTGGAAAGAGTCAGAACAATTAAAGTCACATAAAACAGCTGAGGAGGTTTCCACAAACTAATCAAACAGGCCGCAAAAATGTACCGCTAGCGGAAAGCCCACATTCCTCTTCAATTTATAAACTGTGGGTTTTCTCTGCACCTTCGGTGCTAATGAAACATTTCCCCGGAGCCACCTTTTCTGCTGTATAGCAGCCCCCTGGGCGCTGTGATGCACCTGGCTTTCACGGGCGCTGGGTGCTGGAGTTGGCCACCAGCGTGCTTACGAGGACAGAGAGCTCCTGTCCAGGTCTCAGTGTGAGCGCCTTTCCGAGAAACTCTCAGGACGGGGAGAGATAAACTCACCCTAAGGGTGCTGCGTGTCTTCTGCTGCTAAGAAGGGTGTCTGCGAATGAGCCATGAGGATGAAGCCTGCAGGCCAGGTGATGACCCCACCGGGGAGAGACACATGCGTACGCGCCAGGGCAAAAGAGAAGAAATAACAACGTCCACTTCGTGGATGCTCAGGATGTGTCAGACACTAGAAAGAATTTCTTCCATTTTGTACAACAGCTACTTTAATGCAATCATTCTTATCTCCATGGGACAGACAGATGCTGAGGACAGGAGGCCTTCGGTGTCCCCGAGGGGTCCTAGGGCCAGGTGGTTGGTTCTGGGGTCTGCTTGCTGTCTGCCATCAGTTCTTGCAAGATCTGCTCTTTTCTTTTCTTCCCCTCCTGCTGTTGGTTTAATTGAACACACCCTTTGAGAACCATCCCTCGCGCCTTCTCGCTCATCACTGTCCAAGGTGGACTTGAAGTTTCGGTGCCCAGTGTGAAAGTGACCCGCTGGGCCTCCCCACAGGTGCCTGACCCGTGCGCTTCAGCCAAGGCCGGCATTAAGGGGCTCCTGCCCCTGCCGCTCTGTCTTCTCCCCATCTAAATGGTAAATGCTCATGTCTCTTCATCTTGAAAGATCTCTCCTGGGCCATACATTTTCTGAGTGCTGCGCAGCAGTAAATCCCTCAGACTCGCTCCAAACCTCCCCTCTCTCCCTGCAGCCTCACGGCTTCCCTCATCCCGCCTGTGCAGACAGCCCAGCCGCCAAGGACAGTCCTGGCATCGTGGCGGCTTCTTGCTTCTAGAGAGGTTTTGCCCACCGCTGGGGCATCTCCCTGCTGGCCCTGAGGCTCCCTGCCAGGTCAAGACCTCTGCCCACCGTGCCCTTGTGCCCACCCTTCCTTAGTACACAGACACTGCACACCTTAGTACACAGACACTGCACACTCAGACTTCTTAAATTGTCCTTCCATTAAATAATGAATATATATATATATATATATATATATATAATGGTATGAGGTAATTGCATAACATATGTGCACAAAGTGAGATGATTGAAGTAGACTAATTAACATATACATCACCTCCAGTACTCCTCATTTACTGCTCCTGCCTACCAGGAGGACTCACCCCTTCACTAACACCTCTCCATCCCGCTTTCTACTCATTGCTGGTAGCCATCATCCTGTCCCCTGCTTGTGCATGTTCAGTTAGGTGAGATTGCACATGTGACAGAGAACATGGTGTATGTTCTTCCTGCGTTTAGCTTTTATCACTTAGTAACGGAAGGAATCCACCTGTGTCTGTAGAGAGATGAGTGGATAAAGAAATTGTGGTACATGTGCACACTCAGATACTCTCCACTCTTAAAAAAGTGAGTTGTGTCAGTGGAAATTATGTCACTTGTGACACCATGGGTGAACCCAGTTATTGTGAATAGTGCTGCAGCGAACACAAGGTACAGATGTCTCCTCCCCCTGCTGATCCCCAATCCGTGGGGTACATATGCACAAGTAGGGTTGCTGGAACACAGTGTAGCCATACTTCTAATTCTCTGAGTTGTTGCTGTACTGTTTCCCATAATGGTAGTACCAATTTACAGCCCCACTGACAGTGCTTACTGGTTGATTGTTCTCAGCATCCTTTTGGTAATAGGCAACCAACAGGTGTGAGGTCACATCATTCAGCCAGCTCTGCCTTCTCCTTTGCTGCCGGTCTGCAGAATGTTTCCAGTGTCAGGCCACTCTTGCCTCATCGCGGCTCAAATCTCAGTATTTGTGTGCACAGGGCCTTTGCTACCTGCTACCTGAGACAATTCGACTCTAAGGGCAAGGTGAGCTCAGTCAGAAAACAGCTCCGAATCCAGGGCACGCTCTACTTCAGAAAAGGCAGCCAGGGACGAAGCTGCCTTTACTTTGAGAAAATGCCGTTGGGTGTTTTCAACTTGCCCTTCTCTGGAAATAAGCATGGTGCCACCCGGGCTGAGAGCGCTTGGCATAGACAAGCCTCCCACTGCTCCTGGCATGGAGACATGGGCACTTAGGCTAAGCTCCAGGTATCATTTTGAAAACGCAACACCAACAAACACACACCTCTCCCTCCTTGGGTTTTGGTTAAGGACACAGTAGAGCTGTCCTTGAGGGGTCTCTTCTCCAATCACCTGAGCTGCTCTGCGGCGAGTTTGTGGAAGTCTTCAGTTCTGTCACATTACAGGCACGTGGAGCCTTATGGTCTTCTCTGAGAGAGGAGTCCTCGGCTGCCTGCTCACAGCCAGCAAGGACGGGTCCCACCTGCACTGCCTCCCCAGGGGTGTGGAAATCAGCCTGGGGGTGTAAACACACACACACACACACGCACACTCCACGTTCACACTGGTATGTGCGCACACTGGGATAACCTTTTCCAGCTACTTTTCGCACTGGAAGCCTGATGTTCTGGGAAATCCCACGGTCTCAGGCAAACTAGGGTGGTCATGATGCGATGTGGATGTGTGCAAAGCGGGCAGATTTCACCCCTCCCTGTCCCCAAAGCCGCGATCCACTAAAACCAGATGGAGACCCCGAGAGGGAGGCGGACCCCCCTTGGGGGTAACGAGGGGGAGGAAGGACAAAGCTTCACGTGGCCTTCATCGCTAAGCCACCTCCTAACCCCCACCTGCAAGTGGACCAGAGACACAGGGAGACCGAGGCCTGGGGGGAAGTTGTCAGCCCTCCCCTGCTGCCCCGCGGCCATGTGTGGGTGCTGAGTTCCAGGCCCACAGATGTCACAGCACACTTGTCTTCTGGCGTGGGTGGTGCTGTTGGTCAACTCGGCCTTAACAGCAGAAGCTCGGGACTGGCACTGTTCCTGGCTCATTCACAGAAAGGGCAATCTGGGCTCGGACCTGGTCAGGCGGGTATAGTGAAACACGGAGGCCAACCTGTTAGTCACCAGAAGGAATAGTTTGTGCTTTTGTTGTTTGACTGAGCATTTTTTCATGCCTAGATCTTGTTACTGAGAAACTGCTTCTAAGACAGCAGTATATAATACATTAACCAGTGTTAATTTCCTACTATTTTTGAAATTCTCCATCATTTCTATCCTTTTTTTGTTTTGCATTTTAAAGTAAAATTAAAAAAAAAAAAACAACCCTAAGGCCAAGGCAGTCTGGAGTGGCTGGGCAGGACTTCAAGGGAGAGGTTGTGTGGGCTGTGGACAGAGAAATCCGCCCAGTTCCCAAGGAGGACTGAGGAGGAAGAGGAGGAGCACCCTGAGAAGGGAGGAAGGAGAGTGACCAAGCACAAGGCACTCCACTCCCTTCCCGTACGGAGGCGGGAAGTGTGCTGGTGCCCTGGCTGCGCCCTGCCTGCAGAGCGGACTTGGGGAGGAGCTCTGGACTGTGCGGCTCCCCTGGCTGGCTGGACAAATGGAAGGAGTTACATCTTCCTTCCACCTGTTTTTGTGCAGCGTCGTTCATGCCTACTGTATTCACCAGCGTTCCTGACACAGGGACAAAATGCCAGACACCCACAGCTTAGTGGAGAAGAGGCTGGAGTTGACTCACGGATTTGGAGTTTCATTTCGTGGTTGGCTGCTTCCGAGGCAGAAGCAGCCTGGTAGGAGGACGCGGTTGAGAAAAGCTGCTCACCCCTTACGGCCTCGAAGCAGAGCAGGGAAGCAGTGCTGGAGAGGAAGGGCCAGGGACCAAGCAGAGACCCTGAGGCCCCGCCTCCATGACCCACAGAGACACCCCCAGAAGCGCTTTACCCACCCTCGGGTAGACCCTATGGCTCAGTCACCATACCTACTGCAAGCCAGGCACTGTTGTAGGCACTGGGTCTGCAGATGAAGCAGGGTTGCATGAAGTCCTCACACTCAGGTGGACTCAGAATATTTCATTTTCTTTACATTAAGCGAATGTACACTGAGTCCCACTCTTCCTGCAGCAGGGAAACTGCCTCACTCGTGTCAGAAATTAGCTCGCAGAAGGGTCTTGCGGAACCTCTGGGGTTTTGGAAGCTCAGGACGCAGGAGGTGACTCCAGTCATTGTCATCAGGCCAGGGTGGCCATGCATCCAGGCTGAGGCCCACTCAGCTCCAGGTCCTCTGCTGCTTTGTGTCTGTCCTGAGCTCCAGGAAGCTCTGACCAGGAGCCCTGGGGTGCAGGCTGGTCTACCATATAGCTATGTGGCTGAGACGTGACCACTGTGGAGGACCAGCAGGACAGCTCTCCTTGAAAGAAGAACGTGTGTCTCTGTGTTGCTGAGCCTGACCCTGACTCCACATATCGGTATGTACCGAGATGGCCAGGATATTACGTGACCCGCTGTAAGCAATGTGGTAGATGGCGGATGCCCTGCCTGGGGCTTACACCTAGTATGTGCGAGCTAGGCTGAGTGATTCCTTGCTGTTGGCTGGGACTGAGCCTTGAGAAAGAGGCAGTGGGGTCTCGGGGCATGAAGACTACGCACCAAAGCTAAGGCACTGACCCCAAAGCACAACGCACTTCCTCACGCTGTGCTTTGCACATTACTCTTTCTACACACCGCAGAGGTGCTATCTCACCCCTTCCGCAGCCCCGCTCCCGGCACCCACTTACTCCCTGCCACTCTCACAGCCGCTCACCTCTTCATGAATTGGTAAAGCCTGGAGTTAGCCCTGGGCCACGGCCTTCGTCCGGTGAGCCATTGTCCTGCCTGGAGTTAGGGCGCCTGGGCTCCTCACATCTGCGGATATGTGCTCATTTCTTCATTCTCACCATGGATCGGTCAGGAAGAGGTAGATTAAAATTACCTATTAGAATTCCAATGACTTGTCCCAGGGATTACAGGGGTGGACCCACTGGGCTGTGACCAGGTCCACAAGGGCTCTCTGTAGCCCACAAACCCCCACATCGCCTTCCTGTCTGCTTCCGGGGCCACACCTGTTCCTCTTCTTTATACTCAGCTCCATCCCAGGGTCTGAACTTAATCTTCTAAGATTCTTTCTGCTCCTCAGCCAAGGTCTTCGCTGCCCATGACATTTGTACTTCCTGCTTCTTGGGCTACAAGTGTCTCACATGGATGCTGCATGGTTGTGTCCTCCTGCCAGCTGCCCACCTCACATAGGAGCCTTCCTAGGTCACTAGTCTCTATGGTCCTCATCCGTCACCTCTTACTGTCAGATGCTGTTTGCTTTTCTTTGTCATAAAATATTTCATCATCCGAGCTATTGGGTTTATGTCTTTATTTTATATCATTCTCAACCGAATATATGAATGTGAACGCGGCGCCCTGCTCACCACGGAATCCCCGGTGACCTTCTGAGTCTCCGCATGCACACGGTGCTCAATAAATACCTGTATAATGAATGATAAGTTAAATTCTATCTCTATACACACCAGGTCTGCTTCCCGTGGGATCCCCAGCTCCTGACTCCTAAGAGTTTCTGTGACTGTGCAGTGACTGACTGGAGAAATAGGCTTTTTATTTCATTTCTGAATCTCATAGAATACATCTATTTCTATCTTAATTAAAAAATAAGAAGAGACAATAAAATGCACTGTTACAGATTGAATGGGTAAAACAATTGGCTTGACAGTAATCTAAGAATTTAATTATAGTAAAACATGCCCGTGTAATACACAGACTCGGGAAGAGAGTGTTGAAGAGGTCCAATAAATCATTGTTTTTAAAAACAGAGGAAGCCTTTGTAATCGTCCGGTTGCTGCTGATGAGGCCATAAAGGCGCTGTACGCAGCGCTGGTGCTATGCACCACAGGCTTTAATGGGCGGGCGTCTCTTTGCGGCAGAGCGCTGCCTGGGAAAGGTCTCAACTGGGCGATGATTTGTCTCCACTGGAGGACAGTCGCCGGGCAGGGGGCTGGGTAGCGAGGTGGCGTGTTCTGTACATCTCTGAGCCCAGGAAGGTGCTGCTGGGTAGGGGGTGGGTGCACCCACCCTGGCCAGGGACCTGGGTCCAGGAGGTCACTCAGCCATGGGAGGCCTGGGTCTGCCGGTATCGGTACCCCCCGGGCCCACTGCCAGGAGGGGTGCAGGAGCCAAAGCAGCTGCTCAGGCTTTCTGTCTGGCACTAGTTTCCAGCGCCAGTTCCACGGACAAGCTTGTGTGCCTGAAGATCTCTCCAGCGCTGCCCGCTCCTCACCTCTCCCGCGTGCCCTGGTCCATGGCCCTCAGAGCCGCTGTGCTGTGAACATCTTACCTAAGCACTGACCACACGTTGTCAGTCTGCACTCAAATGCGTTTTCCGCGAGGGCAAGCTGGGCTCTGCCTCATCCAGAATCCTGGACAGCGCCCCGCTCCTGGTCATCCTGCGGAGATGCAACTCACGGAGACGCTGAGCCCTCCTTAAGGAAGTGAGAGCGCGCACAAGATGAGTGAATTTCAATTCTGTGCTAAGAAGCCTTCTGTTATGATAGCACAGCCCAGCCCATCCTGACCAATAAAAATCATCATTTTCTTCTTTATGTGAAAATAATTAATGAAAGTAAAACGGAGCAATTCGCATATCACAGAAATGAGTGGAACTCACCCAAATTCTCCTTACTAAGGCATTTGTATGTGTAGGAGAAGACCCTCCTATCTTTCCAGGGTGCGTGTGCTTATAGCAATTTGATGATTAGGGCTCTGAAGGTTGAGTAGGAATTTAAGTGTTTTGAAAGAAACCAGGGTTTAGTAAGAATAACCAAAATGTGGCTTGGCTGCCTCCATCGTCTTCGCTAAACTTGGGGCTGAGGTCCCTTGCCTCTGCAGGACAGCTGTGCTGACCCCGCACCAGTGTCTGAGCAATGACACTCTCACATTGCCCTTTGGGGACTCACCAGTCACCCACGGTGAATCCAGGAGGTTTAGGAGAAGTGAGACCAGCCCCGGCTATAAGAGAACCAATCGGGTCCCAGCATAGCTCCCACTTTTACCCAGCAGCCACTTCGTTCCTTTCCTTAATGACAGGAATCTGTTAAGGGAGAGGCACAACCCATCTGTCCATCGGGTGGCCATGGGGACTTGGGCTAGGCTCTGTTTTTGGATAGATTCTGGGCCGGAACAAGAAGTGGAAAGAGGGGGCCTGAGACAGTGTGACCATTTTTTCTGCAACCTGGGCAAATTGACTTCAAACAAAATCAAGAAAGCAAACACAAATCTACCATGGAATTTGGGCACTTGCACCTGGTCTGGTCCTATGTTTCTGGCTCATGGGAGTCAGCAGTCTCCTGTTTCTAACAAGCCAACTTGTGCGAGGTTGCTGTCATTATAACCAGAAGAGCCCCTACCGATACGTCTGTATTTATGCCTCAGACTTGGCTTCAGCAGCCGTTCGTGATGCTGGGTCTGGGGCTATGGGCGGAGGCGGTATCGTGAGGCAGCTGGGGTTCCTGCAGGCCCAGGGACAGCGGAGTCGAGTGGCTCGGATGCCATGTGCTGTCTGTCACCGCGGCAGTGCCACACAGGGGGTTTCACACAGCAGAGGGTGACATCTGCCTCTCACTGAGCCCCAGCTGATGGCAGTTGGTCTGTCCCACCTTCTGCTTCTCCCCAAGGATGCAGAGACCCCACTTGTGGATTTCTGGGGCCTATTCAGAGCTTCTCCTACCAAGCTGTTCCTCCCCTGCACCCCTGTAGTGAAGAAAAGGCAGAGAAAAACCCTTACTTAGGCTTTAGTTTTGTCTTTCTTTTTAGCTTATGGAAAAAATAAAACAAAATTTCAAAACAAGATAATGGAAGAAAAACAATACCTGATACACTGAGTATTTTTATCATCAATGTAATTACTCAGAGTATAACATATGGGCATAAAGAATTTTCCAGACAGTATTAGCACAAACCTTTCTTTCCAATGAACTAAGAAAAACTATCTTGTCTTTTTTCCCCCTTTTCCCTTCCTTTCTTTCTCCTTCCCCTCACCCTGCTTCCTCTTTCTTTTTGAACAATTTCTTCCCATTTCATTATATCCATTGTACATTTTGGATCTCACAAGGAATTTTAATATGCAAACAGGAAATAGAGAATTCTTCCTCCAAAATATACAGAGGGCTGTGCATTTGAAATGATTTGGGGAGCACTGGTTTCAATAAAGCTGGGTAGATTTATTAGCTTCTGACAGCGATGCAGTTGTCCCCCACTTTGCCGCCCAGAGGACCCCGGTTTGGAGAGCACGTTTTTGCATCGGGAGTCCTGCGAAGCACACTCTGGGAACATCTGGAGAACGGAGATGCCGAAGGTTCTGCCGCCCTACCAGGGTGTCGAGGTTTCCTTTGCTCATGGTTGAGCCACCTGGGCAGGTGGCTGTCTGTGGCTCTGGCTCCCCCTCTGCAGCACAGACCCCAGCGCACCATGCTTGCCTGGCACCTGACGAGTGCTTGCTGAGAGAGAGGATGGGCAGTCTGCGGCGGAGGCTGAGCCCACTTGTGCCAGCAGGGAAACGGTGAGCGCAGAAGCCAGAGAAGGCTGTGATGCGAAGGGAGGGATTGTTTGTTCTTCCAGGGGCTTTACAAGCCAGAACTGGGGTCAACAGGTGGGCTTTTCCCTAGAAGAGGAATTCAGCTCACAATACAAGAGGCTTTCCTCGTGGCTGGCGGCAGCTCAGTAACCCAAGGGCTGCCTGCGGAAGTGGAGCACACGGGGATTATTTTAGGATTTATGTCTCAGATTCAGGCCTGCCCTCCAGGCTTTCCATGCTAAGTCTCTGCGTCTAAAACCATGTCGAAAGAACGGTATGTTCTTCTCCCCTAACTCCTTTATGACTTAAGCTGTTTCCAAGAGTTGGCGGCACTGAACTCCATGTTTGCTGAGCCCATTTCAAGTATTTGAAGTTATTGTCAGTGTTTAGTATTTGCACTGACAAGCCCTGAATCTGAACCCCTGGGGATCATTTGATTTTCTTTCCTAAATTTGAATTCTATAACAATAAAATCATGTGACAGTATGGTGGGGAGAGAGGCACCTTTGATTTCCAGGGTTTGTTTACGTGACTGCTTTCTCTGCGATGCGGGATCTTGTGCCAGGTCACCCTGGACCACAGCCTGCGGAGAGGCCTCCTGGCAGGTGCATTTAGGGGAGGGACACTCGGGGGTCCTGACTGAGAGACGATGGAGGCACGAGATGGATGGCAAGCTGGGAACACGCTCCCCTGGCAGATTCTGGGGTCCCAGCTACACCGCTGCCTGTCGGCACCCGAGCAGAGTCGCAGTTTCCACACTCACTTTGCTGGAAGCTGCTCTCACTCTTGGAAACTCCTGTGTGTGCAAGGGGCGGAGTTACCACACCGTGAATCCACCTCTCAGATGCTTCAAAGCAGGAAGAGCAAAGAACGAGAAGGTGTGTGCATGGGCACACATGTATTAACACGCTTCGGTAAGTCTACACGTCTGCAGAGATACATAAAACACACACACGTGGCAAATGGATGTTCAAAAGGGTGAAAATTCGTTTCTTCAGTTTTTTCCTATTGGTTTGAAAATCTCAAAATGAAAAATGAGAGAGAAATTAACCATGATTCTAACTCCAAAACTGGGCCTCTCATGATGCTTTTGCTTTGGCCTATAAAATTTTCTTGCAGCTGTGTGTGTGTGTGTGTGTGTGTGTGTGTGTGTGTGTGTGTGTTGTGTGCATTTATACCTTCCTGCTTGGTGGGCAGTGTAGGTGTGTATTGCTAGATGTGTTGAGAGTCCCAGGAGGGAAGGGGACACTGTGCAATAGAAATATGATGCTATCCATGCAGCAGACTGAAGAACAGTCCGGCCATGCCACACAGTGGCAGCCGCACCTAGGACTCAGGTCAGACCAGCCGCTGCCCCTCTGCCTGCTGTGGGGCACCCTGATGCTCACCTAGCCCCTGCGGGGCAGCCTCCATGCCCCTTTACTTCTGGAATCAGCCCCTGTCCTCAGGGTCACCAGCCCCCTGAGGAGCCCCAGGAGGGTGGGGAAGCAGGAGCTGGTTTCACTGCACGATTCGAGTCACGCAGAGTGGGAGCCCGCAAGGAGCAGAGGTGCAGCAGATCAGTGGCGGGGTCCAATTTTCTCAGGCAGTTGCTGGGCAAACAAGCATTTGCTATAAGGGATTCACTGCGGAAGGGCAGGTCTGCCAGGAGCCATCGTGGAGCCTGGGGGCCCAAACATCTTAATGTTGTCACCGCACGGTTCTCCTTTGCTTGGCAAGCAGCCCACCTGGCCGACCTGACCCCAAGGTGACGTCACCTACATGGCATTCTAATTGTGACATTGCAGTTTTTCTCATAATTGTGCGCATTTATTATGAAGGGATTTAAGGTTCAAGAGCAAAAAACATTCAGAGACCTGATTCCTCTCCAGGCTGTTCTGGGCTCTCTTCTGCTTTGATCTTAAAATACAAACTGCAAATCTGCTATGTCATTCCTTGTTTTTGTGGTGTCTCTTCAAGGTCCTACTGCCTTCTATGTCTGCCAACTTAGGCAACTGTATTTCTACCAACTGAGAAATCTGTACTTCCTCTACTCAGTGATTTCCCTTTTGACAAATATTCTCCTTTGCTAGGAACGTGTCTGTTTCCATGCTATAATTCTCCTTGTGCCCCTGCATGAGAATCTATGAAAGTTTGTGTGTTTGTTTTCCATTGCTACAACAGATACTCAGCAGCTATCAACTTATAAAGAGGAAAAACTCATTTGGGCTCATGGTTTGGAAGGGTTCAGTCCATGGTTGGATGGCCCTACTGCTTTGGGCCTGTGGCGAGGCAGCACATCATGGTGGGAAGGTGCAGGAGAGCAAAAGTACACCTCAGGGCCAGGAAGCAACAACCTCAAGGACATGACCCCAGTGACCTCAAAGCCTCTCATGAGGCCTTGTCTTCCCTTCCACCACCTCCCAATAGTGCCCAAGCCGTTAGCACATGGGGTTTTGGAAGACAGTCACTATCCAGCCAGAGCACTGTGTAACCCAGAGCAAGCCTGCCCTACACCTCCGCCTGGGAGATGTGCTCTCCTGGCCTGACAGCACATCTGTCTACCTGCTTCCATCACTCCTTGGGTAAAGTGCCCAAGCTTGCTGATGCCCACCAACTGTCACAGCTCTCTGAGCAGACAAGAGGCAGCATCCACTGTGCTGTGTTATGTGCAGGGCTGGGAGTGTAGGTGACACAGACTCTCAGTGCTCCGAGCAGTGGCAGTGACTGCCTGTGGCTGCCCCGTCCCATGGGTGTGGGTAGACAGGTGCCTGATCCCTTCCTCTGAGGGGGAGGCTGTGGTCCAGCCGCTTCAGGCTACTGTGTCCTATCTGCCCACCGGGAACCTGGCCACACCTACTGCCCTCCACAGCCCTGCTCAGGGCCTCGCCCTGTCCTGGCCGATGACTCTTCCTCTGCATGGGAGTCATACTCCCCGTCAGCATGGGTCACTGGCCTCTGAGCTAAGCCACACCCTTGCATGCAGTCCTGTAGTCCACAGCAAAGAACCCCTGAATTATCTCAGAGGATAATGTTGTACCCCAAACTCCTTAGTAAATCTCAATTGGCTACTTACCTAGTAGATGCTCAATAAATGTGCTGATTAATTCTTTGAGAATTCTGTGACATCACCCAAAGGCTTGTCAGCATTATTAGTGCTGTTCATTTAATAGCGCCAGGCTGTTGTTTGGAATAAAATGATATCTTCTCGCTGCCCAAGCAGGGCCTTATGGCTAGACATGTCTAGGTAAGAGCCTTGTTATTTAAATATATGGAAACAAAACTTTCTGCTGTGTGGGAAATGTATTTTCTAGTTTATCTTCCTGTTTGCGTGGGAAGAGGCATGGACAGAGCCCACGGCGAAGCCTCACTGACCACGAGCACAGCCAAGGATCCGCAGAGCTCGGCTGCCAGGGTGGCCTTCGGGACAAGGGCAAGTGGCACCCTCTCGGAGGCCTCTCCAAGCCACCGTGAGCACAGGAAGGTGGTGGGTGAGGAGGCCCTCTGCGGGCCTGCAGCCTCCCCACAGCTCTGGCTGCGCCCCCTGGGCCTACATAAATTAAGACAGAGACCATGTGGCAGCCTCCAGGCTGGTTTTATTTCCCCAGATGGTGCTCCACACCGGGGAGCTGAACAATGCTTTGGATGCAAACAGAAGAAAAGAGAAAAAAAATTGACAAGGTTTCAGTTTCCCAAATTCCATGCATCCCCATGGCTTCTTCCATCAGTGCACCACTGGGTCAGCACTACTCCCTCATGGGTGGACAGAAGGCATAGGGACCATCATAGCTAAATACTGGCCACCCTCAGGGCTTGTCCTAAGTGGTCCCACTTAGTCCTCAATATTGCAAATGTGCTGTGTCCGGACTCCTGGGACTCCACATTGGAACTGCAAATCCTTATTTCCAGAAGGCACAGTTTAGGGGCTCCAGGCATGGGGTCCTGACCACCACCAGTAGGAAGTTTCGCAGTTGGAATTTCTCAGTTCACCTGCAGTCTCCTGTGTGTGTGTGGGGGGGGCTGGTGTCTGCCGAAGTCTGAGAACCCCAGCGATATGCATTCCACAATGCCCTTGTCTTAGTCTTGTTTACAGGGGGCTCTAAATTTCCTGGTTAACTGAGCTAGTCTAAATTAGCTGAAAATGAGAGGAGAAAGGGATCCTATTATGTAAATGGAAGTCCACTCCACCATGCAGTCCTGAGGGCCTCCTCCAGGCGGAAATGGTGGCAGCCCAGGGAGTAGGAGGGATGGGGCAGAGCTGGGCTGGGCGGATCCCCAGTGCCAGGGTGCACGCCCCCCGCTGTTCCTAGTAGCAAGACAACCTTCATACCTTAGGAGCTATAGAAAGACTCAACGAAAAGAGTAAAGCAGTTAGACCCTTGCCTGACAAAGAGGAAGTGTTGGTTGTTGTTGACAGTATTATTTGTCTAAATTCATTGTCTTTATTCTATTATTAATATAACTCAACAGTGCTCTTCTCCTCTGCAACAGCAGCATGTCAAAAAATAAACTCATCACCATCCTTTGTCTCCTTTGTGTCTTAAGAATGTGATCAGATTCAAAGGACAGACACTCAGTTTGGACAAACAGGAAGGGTTTTCTCCCCCTCACTTAGGAATCTCAGGATTGATGGTGTGGTATTAGGAAATGAAACTCCCAACCTCCTATATGTCTGGTACCAGTTCATGTTCTTTAAAATCAAAGAATGAATATTAGGAACAGCCTCTCTTAACAGAGGTTAAGAGAAGAATATATTTATTGAGAGAAAGAAAGCTGCTGTCTGAGAGAGACAGAAGGGGTCCCTAGTGGGTTGCCAAAGTCCCCCTCTTTTCTAGGGACTGTTATAGAGCAAAACCACGAGGTGAGGGAGGTCCAAAATAGGAACTCACAAGGTGAGCATAAGGTGAGGCAGAACTGTGGTCAACCAATAAGATTAGGTGAAATTGACTAGACTGGGGACAAATGGGGAAATGAGTCCCATAAAAGCAGGCATGCATAAAGAGCAGTGACTTTTCCTGTAGGGAGTTGGAATGGTGACTCCTGGCTTCCTCAGGGTGATAGAGACCTATTTAGAGTATCAGTCCTTAGGATGTGGGTGCACTTGTTTGATCTTTTGTCTTGCAGTCTGGCCCACAGCAGGAGGGGTCTGTCTCCTCCAAGGCTACAAGGTATCTGGCCTTCTGCACTGGCTCCTTCAAGGACCCAGTCTTGTCTGACTGACTAACTGCCTCTAATATTTCTATCTAAGTCAGTTGCCTGTACCAGTTGCGAATGTGTTTTAATGACTCTGTAACACCACTGTCCTCGTTTCTTTCTAGGTCTACCAGCCTAGAACCAGATTATTGGGTCATTTCTGACTCAGCAGGACTGCTGGGATGGGAGCTGGCTCTACCAACAAGTCTTCAGATGCTCGCAGTGCTACCCACTGCAACCGGGGCTGTCCCGGTTGGTTGTGATCGAAGGCGGGGAGCGCTGTAGCTTGGGGAAAGTCACTGTGTCACCACAGTGACAGACATCCTGCCCTCCCTTCATCGTGCCACGGCTTCGAGCCGGCTTCATCTCCTGCTCTCTCTCCCTGGTGGTTATCTCCAAGTCCCCTACTGATGTCCATAGTGGCGCCATCGGAAATGGCCACGAGAGGTCCTGAGGATGCTCACTTTGGGGAGGATCTTCTGAACAATGCTGAGGCTGAAACACACCTTCTCCTTCCTGGAAACGGGAACTGTAGGGCAGGCGGAGTGATGCCATCCATGCCCGATTCCTGGGCATCTGAGCTGGCACCGTGATGGCCGTGGGCCCCGAGACCTCACGGGTGAGTTCTTAGGAAGCTAAAGGTCATGCAAGGCTTCCTTGTTGAAGACACACAAACCTCTGTGGAAAACACAAATTTCAATAAACCCCTTCCAGATCAGGGGTGGGTCAGCGTCCTTTCACCGAAACTCAGATAATCGCTAATCGGAGTTTACTCACTGCCAGGCAGCTTTGCACGCTCTGTGTAACACACTCAGTCTTTACAACAGCCGCCTGACAAAAGTACCCATTCACAGCTGAGAGGACTGAGGCACAGCAAGGCTCAGGAACCTGCCCAGAGTCAGTTTGTAAGTGTCGAAGAGGGGTTGGTCTGAAGTCAGTGCTGTTTTGCTTGAGGCCAAAGGTCTTGGCAGGCGCCTGCGAGGAAGTTGTAGGAAAAGTCTGTTTTCAAATCCTGGATTCAGGGGGCAGGGCAGGGGGAGGGGCATCCCCCTGAGAGAGGCACACAGGGGGCAGGGCAGGGGGGGAGGTCGCAGATCTGCTGCTCGGTGGCAGGCACACTCAGGCCCAGGGGGCACTTCTGGCCCCTGTTCTGCTGCCCACCTCTCGGGGTGCACCCCTCCTCTCAGTTCTGAATGAAGGAGCCAGGCAGTGAGCACAGAGTCAGCACGGCCAGGGCCCTTCGCCCCTTCCTGGGGTGCGACACTCTGAAGATGAATTGTCTATTTGCTAGAGCCTGGTGGGCTGATGTAACAGCTGGTGACAATGCTGGTGGGTACGTGACCAGCAACGGCCGCTTGTTCTGTGCGGTGGCTTCACTCTGCCGTCTTAGCTTTGTAACCATGCAAAACCAAATTTTATGAAATGCAGTTTTTGCAGTATGAAAGGATTTTGCCTTGTATACATGTGACAGACAGATAGATGATGGGTAACTAAGTAGTAGGCAGATACATCAGATAGATATGTAGATACACAGATTTTAGACAAGTTAAATAGATGGCAGATAACTAGAGATAGATTGATAGATGAATAGATCAATTGATTGATCATAGATGTTAGATAGATGATAGATGACAGATAGATAACAGATAGATGATAGATAGATAACAGATAGATGATACATGATAGGTAAATAGGTAGATAGATAGATAAGAGCAAGGCAACAAGTCACTGCCCCCGCCTGTCCCCTTCTGACCAGCAGGGGTAAGCAGTAGTGATCCCCAGGGACTCCAGCACTTTGGTGGCCCTTGAATATCGTCACCATTTGGAGCCAGGTCTGCATCTTCTCTTCAAAGTCAGAAGCTCTCCACCCAAGCCTCGGGCTCAGCCTGGCTGCTAAGGAAGAGCCTCGAGGTACTTCCTCGGGACTCTGCTGTCCAGCTGGGAGGGGACGTTTCCGCTTCCGTGCGCAGACCCAGAAGGGCCCCGTGAAAGGGGGCTTCACTGAGGGGCAGCAAGGGCACTCAGAGAGCACCCTGGACAGTGTGGGGTGTGGCCTGGGCAGGGAGGGTGCCCATGCTGGCCACTGGAGTGTGGACACACGACAGAGAAGGAGACCTTGCTCCTGGTGGGAGAAGGGAGGTGACAGTTGGGTGTGTGAATGCCCCAGGCAGGGACAGGTGTGAAGCGCAGAGAAAGTCGCAGTTGCCCAAGGCCACATTTCAGGCTTTCCGAACTTGTGGACACCCCCTGAACCAGTCTTGTCAGGGGAGGGGGTGCCATGTCTAGGGAAAGGGCAGGAGGGGACCAGACCCTGGCTCTCCCGGCCCCGTGTTCCGTGATGGGAAGGCCACGCAGGCAGCTCAGAGCAACGCAGCACTCGGCAACCGCTGGGCGATGACGGAGGCCAAGGCCTTCGACGGCAGTGGCCTCTGCAATATCTCCCGCCCCTTCCAACTTTAGTTGCCCTGAGCAGATGCTGTGCTGGACTGCTCGGGGCCACGTCGTGATAGGGGACCAGTGTCAGGGAACCAGTATCGGGGAGCCAGTGGCCAGGCCAGAGAGAGCATGTTAGAGATGGAGAGGTACTATGGGAGGTCACCTCTTCCCCAGCATGCAGGGCAGGGGTCCTTAACCAGGGCGAAGGCCTTAGAAGATTTTAACCCGTGAGCAGGGAGTGTGGAATAAATGCTGCTAAAGACTCCCATACTTCCTGGATCCTAAAGGGTTTGGAAGGCAGACCTGGAAGGAGGAGGCTATTTTTTATTTCTTTTGAACATCTGGAACTCTGAAAAGTGTTAATTTTTAAGCAGCCATTAGGAATGATGAAAGAAACTGGTTATCCACTTAGAGGATGATTATCAAGTTGCAGCCTGCATGAAGTCAATTTTTATCGCTTGCTTCTGACCCCCCGAAATGCAGAGCTTCTAATGACAGTTTGGGTAATGCTTTGAGTTCAGCGGCACAGCAATAAAGAAATCTAAGTGGAAAGGCTTCCTACTCCTTTCGAAGTCCTTCTCTCAGCAAAATTTCACTTTGAGTGTCTTTTCATAATGAAATAATTCTGCATTCCAGCTGAGAACGCCACGCATTCACTTGTGAGTCCTGTGGCAGTGGCCTGTTTTTTCACTGCTGGGCAGGGCTTGCTAATGGGTACTTTATTGCTAAGTGTGTAGTCCCTTTGGGAGAAAAACAATTTTATCCCAGCACAGGCCCTGTCTCCAAGTCTACTGATCACTGCTGCTCTAATGCTCGCAAGAGTCACTTATAAGCTTTTTAAGTGACATGTCGATGCCTCTCCACCTTCCCCAAGTAACAGAGAAAACTCTCGAAGTGCGAAGCTGTGTGGGGTGGGGAGGGACTTCTCTGCTGCCCGTCCAGGTCCGTCTCACCAGTGACTCCGTCCTGACCTGCCTCGCTTCCTGCTTTTGAGCACTCAGCCCCAAAGTCAGCCTCGCTGCTACGAGCGAGCCCGAAAGAGGATGTGGGGAGAAGTACAAGCACTCATCTCATTGCTTAGCTGCCATCAGCCTGAGGACATCTTGCACAAAATTCCAAACCTTTGTTTTCTCATCTGTGAAGAGGGAACAGTAAGGATAATTGGTTCCTAAGATGACTGGGAATTAAGTGACACGATGGAACATGAAAATCTCTGAGCACTGTCTGGATAGGCCACAGACCCCGACCTCTGTTACCTGCATTTTGCTTTCTTTAGCAAGTGCTGTTTTTGTTTGAGATCATTTCTTTTCACTTTGACTGTTAATCACAAATCCATTTGGGAGCAAAAATAACATCTGTATCTTCCTTTTCCTTTTTACTCAAACCCTTGCTGACTTGGTTAAAATACAAACTCACCTACAGTTTACTTACTTTGTGCTCCAAGGAATTTGAGGAAACTGCCATGAGCCAATGCTCAGGAGGTGGAGAGACAGGAAGAGGCAGAGCAGGTCAGGGTGCCTAGGAATCCTACGCTCTTCCTTTCCATGTGAGAAGATCCCACCGCCTTTCCAGTCGTTTCAGAGTTCTCATCCCCAGAAGAAGATAATCCAGACACAAAACGTGTCAGTGTGATCTCAGCTGGCCTAGGAGCAGGTGGTTAGGGTGTTTGCGGAGCTCAAAACCAGTGAGAATCATGGCCTTGAGTGTGTCATTCTACAATTGTCACCTCCCATTTGGCCACATGGAGTGCCGGGCACACTCCCTCTGCCCCCACAAATCCAGCTCCTTGCTGGTGACTAGGGACAGAGACCCAATAGATGTGTGCTGCTGTAATTGTTGCTGAGACACTCATGGGATCTCCAAAGCCACCAAGAGGACGTCCCTCCCACAGGTGCGCAGTCTCACCACTCTCCGTGGAAAGACTAAGCAACCGCCTCGCAATTCCTGATGGCCCCTCTGGTCTTCTAAATAAGTGGTCAGCTGGTGACCCTTGTCCCCAACCAGGGGACATTTGCCAGCATCCAAAGACAGTTTCAGTTATCACAAGCAGAAGGGAGAGCCGTGGCGGGCGAGGCCAGGGACGCTGCTAACCAGCCTGCAAGGCACAGGATCCCCTTATAGCCCGGGGTGGTCCGGCCCCCACTGTCAATCATGTGGAGTCTGACAAAACTTGCTCCACATTTAAGAGCAGAAGGTTGAGCATTGGGAAGAGACCAGCGTATCAAGAAAGTTAACTTTGCTGTACATCTATTTTGAAAGTATTCCAGCACTGAAACATGATCACATTGACCTCTGGATTTAATCACCGATTTGTAGGAAGTGCAAGACAGTCACAAGAAGGCATCCTGTGAAATCCAGACTGGAGCAGTCTCTAAGCCATGTGCCCTGACTCTATCTATCTATCTATCTATCTATCATCTATCTATCTATCATCTATCATCTGTCTCTCTATTTACCTACCTATCATCGAGACCATCAAGACATGTATGCCTCAGGAAAAGAAAGGCTTGTATAAATATTGTAATACTAACTTTATTGAGACATTATGAGATGAATAAAGTTGTGTTTGGCCTCTCTGCAGTTGTAAGAGGTACTCAAAGTGATGGCCATTAGTTTACAGACATTTATTAGCAGGGTAAACTGCTGAGGTCTGTATGCATTGATATATATATAATTTTATTTGCAAAGCCCACAGTGAAATCCGTAGATGGTTATGGAGACAAACACCAGACGCCTATTGAATATTTTATGGTGTAAGAATTTACTATTTTTAGTTCAATATAGTGTTGCAGTTAAGTGTAAAGAAGAAAGCATCATTTAAAGCTATCTTTGGCCTATCTATAGATGAACTAATGTTTGGACTTGCTTCACGGTACTAAGGAGGAGCATCTGAGATCTGGACAGATGGCATTGGCGGGAGTAGAGTCCACTTGGTGAATGCATGGGGCTCATTATTTTATTCCGCCTTTATCTATGGAATATCTGCCATGAGAACAAGCAGTGGCCCCGGACTCTAAAGGTACCCCAGCAAGGTCTAATGGCTTCTGCACCGATATTTAATGTAGGCAGCTACTTTCTGTATGTGCCGCGGGACCGCCGACAGCCTCTATGGCTTCCGGGGGATGCTGAGACAGACTTTCTGTAATCACCTGTGGAGTTGTGACCGTTAGTGGTGGGGTAGAAATTCCAGCTAACATCCATCTCTCCCAGCTCCTGGTTCTTTCTGTTGCACCACCCAGGTGCCGGCCTCCCTCAGGTCACAGGTGGCGCCGTGTAATCTGGGTGGAGCACGCGCGCCCTGCAGGTGTGTGCGCTGCTCAGCTCGGTACGTAATCTCTCCTTGTCTGCTGGAATCTGGACTGAGCGTCTCGGGAGCCAGAGCGAAACACCTGATTTCTACCCTGGCAAATGAAAACTAATTCCAGGTAGGAAATGTAAACATTTTCCCCATGGAGAAGAGATGTTTTCAGCTAAGTATAAATTGGAAAGGCTGGCAGCTGTTACTATTGATGGTTATTCCTTGAAAAATGACTCCAAGGTGCTGCTAATCAATTGTCTCCCCAAGTGAAGACCGGCGTCCTGTGCGCTCTGGGAATCCTCACTTGCATTTATAAAGTTGTGCTCCGCGGGGCAGGTGGGAAAAAATGAGCCAAATCCTTGGCATGATGATCTGTGATTTGGAGGGATAAAGCAATTATTAGCTTCTCTATTGGACTCTCATTTACAAAATTCCTTTAAAAAAAACAAAAAAGCCAAGCTGGTGGCTGCAGCGCTTTCCGTCCAGCTACGTGACCCTTTACTCAGCGCGCCGGAGTGTGCTCCTCGGCACTGAGTGGCGAGATAACAGGGCATGGGACTGTCTTCTCTCACTTGGTAAATAGGCAGCTTTGTTCTTAGCTGGCAGTGCCAGGGATGTGAGGACCCACTGAGACAGCGTTTGCAGGGCTGCGTCTCCTGGAACCAGAGCTCGCATGGAAGGTGCCCGAGAGGAGCCTGTCCAGTCAGCCTGAACTCCAGGAGACACAGACGGGGGCTCTGGGCTCCTCCTCCTCCCCAGAGCCTCTCCTGGAAACCCAGGCCTGGAGAGCTGTGAACAGAAGGAAGGTGACCTTTTGTTCTTCTTGGCTGTATGCAGTCCCCTTCCCATTTGGGAGTAGCCGTGCCCTGTGACTTTCCTCTAGTAACTGGACACGTCTTCTGTGACTGTGTTATGAAGATCACAGATTATACCTGTCTTGCCGGAGACTCTCCTCCGCTCACTTTGATAGAACACTTTACCTGCTAAGGAGGCTCCCCCGGCAAGCACCTGAGGGTGGCCTCTGGCTGAGCAGCAGGAAACAGAGACTTCAGTTTGACAGTGCCTGCAGCCATCTGAGGTCAGATAAGAACCCTTCCCGGGCCAAGCCTGGACATGCGACTGCCGTCCTGGTCCACACCATGCCTGCAGCTTTGGCGAGCTCCAAGGTAAAGGACCCTGTTTATCCATGCCTGGACTCCTGACCTCCCAGATGTATGAACATGTGTGGCTTTAGGTAAGTAAGCGAGGGTCCATTCCTGCTCAGCGCTAAGGAAGTGACACACATTTAAAGTAACGTGGTGGCTGATGCCTGGCCTGGGATTTAGATTAATTTCTCCCGACTCTTTCTGAGAGTTTGCTCATGGCACAAAGTTCAGACTCTTGATGAAAAGCAAGAAAAAGAGCTGGTGGGGTTGGTGATACAAGCAGACTGAGTTAGGAGGGAAAGCTTGAAGAGGCACTCTAGCACTCTTGCACTGTCTGCATTTTTATTGGAATGGGAGATGTCTGAGGGGCCGATAGCATTTCACAATGCCACGAGCACTTAAGATGGCCTGTAACTTTCAGAACAGCAGTGTATGTGATGCTCAAAAGAACAACATGAAGTGTTATATTATCATGCTTAAAAGAAACTGTTTAAAGACATTAAACAATTCAAAACATTTCATATATGTAGTAAGATGGAGGCTGGACTTTGAACAAGGATCTCTCTGACACCTAGTCCTACCCCAAGCCCCACAAACATTCTAACTTCAGTCACCAATAGTAACAGGAAACTTCCTGGAACATGGGTGTGGAGGGTAGGAGATTATGTTTTATGGGGACCAGAACATTGCATCTGATAGGGATTTGGCAAGAACACAGCGCCGGGCATGGGCGCACTTGAGTGTGCAGAAGTTTTGAAATGTACCTGGGGTTTGTCTGGAGCAGGTAGATGTGCAGATGCAGAAATGATGGCCACAGGAAGGTGTTCTTTTTAGGCCCGCAGTTTCCTGGAGGGGCATCATCATGCTTGCCTGAGAGGAAGCACCCAGGTGAGGTGAGCAGACAGGCATAGAGACACAGACACACACACACACACACACACACACACACACACACACAGAGAGAGAGTGAGAGAGAGCCTGGGTGGGAGCCCTACTGGAGATCTCATGGGAAGCAGGGGGAGAAGAAGCCAGCTGAGTAGCCTTGGATGGTGTGAACAATGTCATCAGGCTCTAAGTTGGAGTTGTGCCTAGTGGTCTGACCTTGTCTCCTAGTGGAGATAAGGCAGAGGACAGCACATTGGTCTACAAGAACCTAATAAAAGGAGTCACGTATGCCTGAGTACTTAGGCATGTCTTGCAAATCGAGGGTGCAAAGAAGCAACTCATTACTATTTCTAGGAACCCACTCATCCTAGGTGGGGCGACCCCTTCTCTAGCTCCACAAAACCTGACATCGGAGTATGGGAAATATAGTTAATAATGCTGTTACTAAACTCTGGGAGCTGATGACAGACAACTAGCAATAGTTAGGTAGGTAAGAGACTCTTTCCACTTTGGAAACAGTCCTGTAATCCGCACTTCCTGGTCTTCAGCCTTGGATCTGTGGGCAAAGGCATCGGTGGTCACTGCTACCTCAAGCGCTGATAGAAAGACAAAGCTCCAGTTCTTCCTCCCGCTGATCACGGACGTTCTGTTTACACTTTGAGGAAACCACAGTGGAAGCCTCATTGTGCGTACTTGTGACTCATGTGTTTTGGGTTTCTTTTACTCTTGTTATCACTCTATGGGGGAGTCTTAAATACAGTCATCACATCCAGAGTCTCCTTCCTGGTCCTTTGTCATAATAAACACAGTGACAGGGATTTCTAAACTACAGCCTCGTCTCTCTGCATGGGTTAGATCTCCAGGATCCAGCGTCCTGCCAACTTCCCAATCCAGCCAGCACGTGCTCGGCTTGAGGTGCCCTTTCCAGACACCAGCCACCCCTTGACTCATGGGGCTGCTGATTTTCACCCTGACTCTGAATGTTGGAAACTCTAGAAGCCAACTCAAAGGAGTCTGCTATTAAACCCAGCTGCTATTCTCCCTCAAGTCTAAAATTCATGATTTTAAAAAAGAAGAAGCCAGGGTTCCTTCCACATGGTGTGGAAAGACCCATCACTGAGCTGAGCGCCATGGTAAGAAAAACATTCTCTCCCCTATGCAAGATCAGGGCTGATAAAAAAAGCCTCTGAAGTTCTCCCCAGGAAAGTAATAAAGGGCAAGTTCACTGAGGAGCAGGAAGCAAATCCCAAAGAGAGACACTCATGTCAAGAGCCCCCTGAAATAATCACAGAACACGGGTCCATCTGAGAGACCTGGTGTGTTTCTTGGGCTGAACCCTCCTTCCTTACAAGTCGGCACAGTGGTGGGGTCCTACCAAGCACCCCACATTCTCCCCTCTATGGCTCTGTTCTCACCCTTTATCCATCCATCCACTTTTACTGAGCACTAACTCCATGCCGTGCAGGGTTCAGGCTCTGAGGATGAGACGGTGCCGTCCCCCCTCTGAGAGCTCACGTCCTAGCTCCATCCTTCCATCTCTCGAACTTGCTTGATGATTCTTGGTGCCCCTCCCACTGGTGTCTTTAGAAGTCTGCTGCCACTCGTTCTTTTGGGAACAATCTTCTCCTCCAGAACAGGTGGCATGAGATGGTATGAGATAGTGCAGCAAAAGTAAGTGGGGTCCGTAGCACGTGAGGCTTAATTGGCCATGATGGAGATTTATTTTAAAGATTAGTGGAAAATAAAATATCTTAACCAGGAGCCTTTTATGGCCAATTTCTTCTCTGTGCAAAGACACCATGGCCGTCCTGTGGATTGTAGCCGGAGAGGAGGACGGAGGATCCTACAAGCACCTTCTAGACCACAGACTGGGCTGTTTACTAGCGGAGAAGTGGAGGCGGGTGCGTAGGACAGAGACCTGAAAGCCGTGGCACTCTTGGTCACAAACCACGTTCCAAGGGCGAAGCAGGGGTTTATAGGTGTGTTAATCTCCTACCAGGTTGACATCGCTGAATGCAGATTTCAAAAAAGACACATGAGTAGGTTCTCTGGAGCTGGTAAGCCAACTCCAGCCCAGCTGGCTGTCAGCAGGCAAATCAACCGCACGTGGAGATGAGTCGGCTGTGGGGCGAGAAGGAGGCAGAGGCACAAGGGTGCCTGGAGACTCTGATTTGCCAAACAGGACGGATGCTGGAAATTTCCACAAAGAGCACAGTGGAGGAGGAACAGGCTGGGGGCAGGGCATGGGAGGTCAACAGTGACGGGGAAATATCAGTGAAAGCTACCAGGGCCCAGCCATCTGGGAGGGACCCAGACCCAGCGGACAGCGGCGGACTGTGTGTCCGCATTCTTCGGGGCTCTGTGCCTACTAGACCTCCCTGACCTTCTGTGTACAGAGCCTGTCACCTCTACGGTCCCCACGTGAAAGCGAAGAAGAGGGGTCAAGGAGCCGGCTGCCAATCAGAGGTCAGGTCTGTACTGAGGACACTGAGGACACACCTGAGGGTCATACGGCAATGAGTGGAATCCGGGCCAGAGGCAAGCACACCCCTGCCTGAAGATGAAGATTCCGCCCGAGGGGTCCCCTCTTCCCCTCTTTCTCTCATGAATGTGACTGACTCACTGCTGGCAGAAGCTGTGCCTGTTCCCCAAGATGAGGATAAGAAGTAGCACTTGCAGGGAGAACGGAAGTGTGGGGGTGCCCAGCAGCTCAGGAGAGAGGAATGTTCTGGAAGGAAGCTGACCACGGAGGTAAGGCACAGGCGAGAGATCACTCACCTGCTTTGGGCCGATGAGGCCTTTGGAGAGGGCGGTGACAGACACAGAAGGGCCCGAGGGCAGATGGAGCAGAGTGGCACCCCAACAGGGGCAGGTGAGCACAGGGCCCTGGAAAGGCCGAACATTGCAGAAGATGAAGGCTAGATTGGCCATTATAGAGAAATGGGGAGATTCCAAATATAGTAAATCCATGAACTATTTAAACATTGATGAAAAGACCCAGGTAAAATTTATAAGAAAGACAATGATAAGCCTTGGAAAATTCATCCCTCCATAAAGATGAAAATTTGCAAAAATGGTCAGAATAAGCTTTGTAAAGAATCTAGAAATTAACAGGAAGCTTCCAGCAATGCAGAGAGATTTTTGCCTTGGAAAAAGGGCTGGATTGTGGCAAGAGCAATGAGCTTTGTGGCATTTTTACTTTCCCTACTTTCATTCCTTTCTCTCCAGCTCCATGGTGACTTTGGAACGCAGCCTCCCCCATCTGCAGAGCAGCCAGGAAGCCGCTAGAGGGACCAGAACAAAGCTGGCTTTCTACGAAGACGACCCCCCCCCCCCGAAAAACAGCCTGCCCTCCACACACGCAGTGGTGGCCCAGAAGCTCACCTGTGAGGTGTTGTTAAGGAATTTGCCTTGGAATTCACCCCGTGGGACAAGCCTTTCTGAGGTATGTTTGTTTAAATCAATTACTGGCAGTTCATTTAACTCCATAATTGCCTAAGGTGGTAAAGAGCTGTGCAAATGACAGGCAAACTGCAAAGCTTAACAGGGAATGCTGCAAGTCCTAAACCTTGCCAATGAAAACAATGAGCTACTTACTTAGAACGGGAAAAAGATGTGAACAGACACTTCACTGGGAAAGATGCACAGCTGACAAATATGCATATAGAAAGGCTCTCCGTGTCACCTGTCACTTAACATTGAAGATGAAAACGCGGGTGAGCTACCAGGACACACCTAACAGCCTGACTAAAGGCCACAACAGTGACAGCGCAACAGTGACAACTCTGATGGGAAAGGAAAACTGCGTGGCCGTTTCGGAAGACAGTTGGATACTTTATTGCCAAAATAAATAAGCGTTGTGTTACTGACCCCAGCATTTGTCTTCTTAGGCATTCACCCAATTGATTTGAAAACTTAGGTCCACACAAAGCACTTCACAAATGTTTGTAGCAACTTTAGTCTTAATTGCCAGAAATTGCGAGAAAGCAAATTGTGCCATAGTAGGTGAGTAGCTCATTCATGCAATGAAATCTCATTAATCAATAAAAAGAAATGAGCTATCAAGACATGAAAAGGCACGGAGGACTTCAGCACACGTTGCTAAGGGAAAAAATCATTGTGAAAAGGCTACCTACTGTATGGTCTCGACTACATGGCATTCTGGAAAAGCCAGAACAATAGAGATAGTAAAAATCAGTAATTACGGGGGCTGAAAGGAAGACTGTGAAGAGAGAAGGGATGGACAGGTGCAGGAGAGAAATTTAAGGCGTGAAACTGCTCTGTGTGCTACTGTAATGACGGACTTATGTCAGTTTTGCGTTTGACAGCATGTGAAGGAGACGGAGAAACCCATACACTGCAGCACAGAAGGTAACTTCAGATAGAAGCCATGGTCTTTTGTTAATAATACTGTATCAGTCCTGGCACATCAATTATAACAAATGTATCATACCAATGCAAGAGGTTAATAATGGCGAATATTGTATGAGGGAAAGGAGGAGAAAACTTGTGAATTCTCTATAGTTTCTGTTTAGTTGTTGTGTAAACTAAAAACAATTCTCCAAAACAAATTCTGAACCAGGCACGATGGTGCATGCCGAGAGTCCCAGCTACGTGGGAGTCTGGTGCAGGAAGACCACTTGAGCCCAGAATTACAAGGCCAACCTGAGAAACATAGGCCCTGCCCAAAAGAAACAAATGACATCTAGGGAAATGTTGGTAAGCTTTGTCAAACACCTGGGAAAGTGGAAGGCTATTAGCATATGCATAGCTATGCAAGTATTCAGGAGCGAACTGGAAAGACTGACACTCACGTCTCGCTAAACAGGTCTGTGTAAGCAGAAGTGAAGGCTAAGTCAGAGTTGTGGACCATCTGGCTGACTGCTGAAGGCGGGCCTGGGCCCCTGCACAGTGGCCAGGAAACAGCTAAGGGCTTATCGGCTTCGTGTGTTTACGACATCTCTGCCCAGTCACTAACTAACCACTAACGAAGACAAACAGAGGCTCCAAAGACCAAAGACAACGCATCATACAGATGGTGCTAGACAGAAATAAACCCCAACAACTACAATAAGCAGTAAAGCCTGAGAGTAGAAGAACATCTGATTTCCACTGTAGTCACATTATAGGATTTAAACCCAAGTTTTCATGGATAAATTATGAGGCAAAGAAAGTATATCCCGTACACAGATAAAATCATTAAGTAGAACTATCTATGTTACAGCATGTGAAAATGGATTAAATCTTATGTTTTGAATCAGAGAATAAATGAATAAATAGCATAATCTGGTTACATATTGACTATAAGACACCTACAAGAGACATGATTTAGGTGTAAAGACAAAGCTGGGCTTAAAAAGATGAAAAAAATGTGCCATGCACAAGCACACAGTGACCGAAATAGAGCTGCAGTAGCTTTGCTAACATGAGGGGAAATTTCCATAGATTGTAGGGTAAAAAAATCTATTAGAGATAGATCTGGATATTTTATAAAGATAAAAATGTCAATACAACAGAAAGATATAATAAACACATATTCCTCTTACAATAAAGTCACAAATTGCAGAAAGAAAAGACTGAATTTACAGGAGAAATAAACCATTCTACTATTTCCAATTACTATGGTAGTTGGAAAACTCAATATCCTAATTTTAACAATGAGTATAAGAACCAAGTAGAAGATCAACAAAGGAAGAGAAGTTGAACAACACTGTAAACAATTAGTCGTAAGTGGTGTCTATAAAATATTCCACCCAAAAACAACAGAAAGCACTTTCTTCTTAAGAGCATGTGGAACATTCTCAAGGATAGAACATATAATGGTCCATAAAACAAGTCTCAAACATATTTTTAAAAGTTGAAGTTATAATAAGCATTTTCTTCAACCTCAATGAATGAAATTAGAAATTAAAGCAACATGCTCCTAAATGACCAATAGGCCAAAAGAGTAGCCGAGGTGAAATTAGACGATACCTAGAAGTTAGTAAAAATGAACGCAGTAGGTACCAACATGTGTGGGTTATAGGCAGAGTGGTGCTTAGAGGGAGATTGTGCTGTGATCCCTCTAAAAGAAAAAAGTCTCAAATCCATGACCTAACCTCACCCCTTAAGAAACTAGAGAAACAGGAGGAAACCAAACACAAGTAAGCCAGAGAAAAGAAATAACAAAGATTACAAAGGAGGGGGATGAAAAGGAAGACAGAGTGTCCTGTTACATGAAGGAAGGCAGGGACATAGGGCAAATGTCAAATTATTTCACCCACTGCAGCAGCGAAGGATAAAATGATGGTTACTGGGGGGAGGGGGCAGCTTGTGGAGATGTTGATGGAAGGGTACAAGATCTTATTTAGATAGGAAGAGTAAGTTCAAGATCTGTACTGTACAACATGGTGACGTTGTTTACCAGTGTATCGTGTGCTTGAGAAGTACTGAGACACTGGATAAGAAGGGAGGCACCACGAAAAGAGAGCCATGTGTAGGATGCATATGCTAATTAGCTAGATTTAGTTATTCCACGGTGCGTATGTTCTCCAAGCCATCATGCTCCACAAGGTAAATATGTGTAATTTATCTTTCGGTTTAAGAAAATGGAAGAGGAAAGGGGTTTCTTTGAAAAATGTTAACAAAATTGTCAAGTCTTTAGCCAGACTAGCTAAAAAGGAAAGCAAAAAGGGTCAAATTACTAAAATCAGGAATGAAATTCCTGATTACTATCAACCTTACAGATATAGAAATGATTATAGTGAAATATGTGTATATATATATATATATTTTTTTTTTTTTTTGAACCAGGGATTGAACTCACGATCTCCCGATTGCCAGGCAGGCACTTGTGCCACTGAGCTATGTCCTTGGCCCTATAATGAAATATTACAAAAAATTGTGTGCCAATAAATTAGATAACTCAGGTGAAACTAACAAATTCTGAGAAAGAAAAAAAATTATTAAAACTAACTCCAGAAGAGATAGACATCCACATAGACCAATAACAAGGGGAGAAACTGAATTAGTAATCAATGAACGAACCATCTAAGAAAGATCCAGGAGCACATGGCTTCACCTCTGAATTCTATTAAATATTTAAAGAATAATTGATAGCAATTATTCTCAAACTCTTTCAAAAAAAGAAGAAAATAAAAAATAGAAAAATGAAAAATCCTTCAATGAATTCAGTATTACACTGATACACAAGAGAAAAAGGCTTCGTAACAAAAGAAAACTATAGGCTGATATTTATTATCAAAATGGGTGCATATATCCTTAATAAAATATTAATACACTGAGTATAGCAAAGTCAAAAAATATTATGCACCATGATCACATGGTATTTACTCCAGAATAAAAAGTTTGGTTCACTATATGGAAATTAATCAGTATAATACACCTTATCAAGTTGAACAAAACCAAAATCACATGACCATCTCAATAAATACATAAAAATGTATCTGATAAAATCCAATCCCTTCCTTGATAACAGCACTCACAAACTGGGATTGGAAAAGACCCTCCTCGAACTGATAGAGATTATCTATGATGGTTATTCTTAGTGATTTGGTGCAGAAACTTTCCCCAAGAAACAGAAAGATCTAAGAACATCTGCTCTTACCATTTCTACCTAGCACTATACTATAGGTAACCAAATAGCTAAAAGGCATCTAGATTGGAAAACAGAAAAGGACTATAACTGTGTATGATTTGATCTTATATACTGGGAATCATGGATGCACTAAGAATCTGCTACAGCTAATAAACTAGATAAACAAAGTTTCAGGATATAGCATCAGTATGCAGACATTAGTATAAGTGGACATCAGTTATAGCTTTATATACTTTCTAATAACCTAAAAGTGAAATAAAAAGCAATTCCATTTACACAGAAATAACATCAAAAATAATAAAATATTTAAGGATAATAATAAAAGAAGTGCAAAAATTATACTCTAAAAACTATAAAACATCATTGAAAAACTGAGGAAAGCAAAATAAATGAGAGAAGATTCCATGTTCATGGCATCGTATTATGAGAACAATATTATTCAAATTAATGTCTATCAAAAAATTCTTTGTATCAAATTTCCAGTATACTTCTTTGCAGAAATGAACAAAGCGATTCTGAATTTCATTTGAAATTTCACATGACCTTGGAGAGCAAAAACAGTATACAGAAAAGGAAAAACACAGGAGTGCCCATGATTCCTGACTTCAAAGCACCCGCAGTGAACTGGACATCACGATGGTGTGATCCAAGCGCAGAGACACAGAACATTGGGATAACAGTGGGCACGGAAGAGCATCCATCTGTCGGTGGCCACGTGGTGTTGGCAAGGGTGCCCAGTGCCAAGACTATCACAGCTAGCGGAGGGAAAGTCTCATGGAGTCGTGGTGGGGGATGCCCGGGGGGCAATGTGTGGAAGAGGGAAGGAGCCCGCCCTTCTCAGCACACGCAGAAACCCACTCCCAGGCCATGGAAGCTCAGAAAGTGAAAACTAAAATTATGACCGTAAAGAATAAAACTTATAGAAAATTTTCACAGCCTCAGATGTGTAGAGATGACAATAAAAGTGAAACAACCTATGAAAAATACATAATTTTTCAATCAAATTGAGAACATTTATAATAAAGTGAAGAGATGATGGAATGAGAGAAATACTTGTGACTAATATATCTGATAAGAACTAAAAGCATATACAAAGCGAGAAAAAAGATAAACAATCCAATTTATGAGCAAAGTATCTATATGTTTTGTAAGGAGGAGAGGAAAATGTCAAATAAAGACATAAAAAGATACCTGACAGCATTAGTATCAAGATGTTAATTAAAACCATAGTGAGAAACTACTTTATACCCCCAAAATGAGTAAATCAAGAATCAGATAATAATTTCAAGAGTTGCTAAGGCTTTGGGGAGCTGGGAGGCATTACAGCTGTTGGTAGAAATGTAAAATATGCAGACACTTGGAAAAAGACTGGGAAATTCTCCTAACAAGCAGCTCTCAGCGATCCTCCCCTCCACCCCAGGTGCATACTCATGAGCCAGGGGATCGCAGGTCCACACAAAAGCTTATACACGAATGTTAACTGCAGCATTATTCAAATAAAAATGGTGGGAAGCTCAAATATCTATTATAAGACAGATGGAAAAATTCCAGTATAAGTCAGTATTGCTCCCATTTTTAAGCATGAGTAGACTTTGGGAACATCATGCTAAGTTAAAGAAGCTGGTCACAAAGCTGTCACATGTGCTATGATCCATCAGCTGAAGTGTCCAGAATAGAGACATAACCAGAATAGTGGTCACGAGGGCTGGGGTACGAAGGTGTGGGGGTGATGGCTGGAGGTTATAGGGTTTCTGTCTGAGGGGAAAAGAATGTTCCAGAATTGACTGTGTGAGTGGTTACATGTATCTGTGAGCATACCAAAAATACACTCTTCACATTAAATTAATAAATTCTATAGTGAGTGTATTATGTTGCAATAAAATTATTAACAGAAGAAGCAGCAGAAAATCTGAACAGACCTATAGAAATAAAGAGATGAATCAGTAGCAAAACATCTTATCAGGGAAAAATGCTTAAGGTTGAATAGTCTTACTGATAATTTTACCAAATGTTTAGGTAAAAATGTTCTTCAACAAATATGTAAACATTCCAAAAAACACAAGAGGCAACTTCCCACGCCATCTTACGAGGTCTGTGTTAAACTGATTCTAAACAAGAACCCTGAGAAAAGAGAACTCTAGATCAATACCTTGCATGACTATGCACACGAAAGTCCAAACAAACGTGGCAGTGTGTTCAATATTTACATATGTGCCTTGGCCAGTGAGATTTACCTCAGGATGTAAGGTCAGAGCAACGTGGGAAAAGTGGTCACCGTAACGCACGTGATTTTGTTTGCTCAGTAGCTAAAGTAAAAACCCTCACCCAGGTCACAGGTGTGCGAAGGCAGCGGGCACACCCCACACCCTTTCACGACAGAGACACTTGACACTTTAGGAAAGGAGCGGAAATTCCAGTGGGGGCGTAGGGCACTGGGAGAAACTTCTCCATTTTCACAAAAGGATAAAAGAGAGCGTACGTGTGGACGCTGCTACAACAGTGAGGGACGGGCTGGTGTCCATGGTCGTGTTTAGAAGGAAACAGGGTTGCCTCGAGGGAAGGGAGGAAAAGAGGGGAGTGCAGAGCACTGAATGGGTACATGGACGGGGTCACCAGCCAGCCAGGGCTTGGGTCCCAGAGTCACGGAGTGGACAGCTGCGGTGACAGGGATTCAAGCTCCTCACACCTGTGACTTCCTGCCATGCGGGCTGAGTGTGGCCGTGGAGAAATGAGCTGGGCTCAGCAAGGGCTCAGTCTGTCCAGAAAGGAGGCGGTGAGCACAGGATCCATGTGTGGACCACAGCACTGGCTACAAAAGAAGCCAAAGAAGACCCCGGAGAGGTGGGAAGCCCAGGAGGTGGGTGTGCTCACGGCAGGGGAGCAAAGCAGAGAGCGGGCCGGGGCGAGGGGCTGCTGGGAAGTGAAGCAGCTGGCAAGGCACCAAGGCCGGGCAGGAGGTTCCAGGAGGGTTAGTTCCACGTGCGGGGCCGGGCAGACGGCGTGGAGGGAGCTGCGGACAGGACGTGGGGCGGGCGCACCTGTGTGGCCAGGGCGTGTGCTTCGGTCTTCAGGGGCCGCTTCGCCCGGGGCTGGGCACGCATCACAGGTCCCGTGAGCTGTTGTCAGGGTTTGGTGTGATTGTCACTTTCGTGTCTAGTTAGGTCCCTGTCTCCTTTTCTCCTCCTCTCACCCACACTCACTCGCTCTCAAGGCACTGCGTTTACTTTATTATGGATTAAAACTGGCGGTCAACTTAGCGCCAGCAGGGTTAAATCGTACAGTGCTGAGCATAGGCTGCCACCTGAGCAAAGCCGCCAGCACAGAGACGTGGAGAAGACGAGCGAGGCGCTGTGGGTCTGTAAGTGCTGCTGTTTGAGCCGTTGGTTCTCCTGGAGGAGCTCGTCATGACCAGCTTCCCCAGTGGGTGTTCGACCATTGTCATCCGAGGAGCTCGGGACCTTGTCGCTGAGAGCGGCTGTGGTTCACTTGGGGGAGCTCTGCTCCTTACATGGAGCATCGCTTCCTGGCTCCAGAGGGCAAGACTGTGTCATTTAATCTCCAGGACAAACTCGTCCTGCTGGATTCCTGGCATGTACCTGACTGTTCCTATCATCTGAGGAGGTCCAGACCCCCGTATCGCTGAGGATGGCTGTGGTGCTTTCAGGACAGCCCTGGTGTTTGCTGTGAGTGTGACTTCTCGGCTCCAGCATAGAACCCTCAACCTACCAGCACAGCTCCTTCACCCTGCTGGCATAGACTTCCTAGTTTCCACCGCTGACCTTTGGGCCTTCCCAGCACAGATCCGTAAAAGAGACTGGCGAGAGTCCTTCTTGTGGGCTCTAGACCTCCAGGTGGACTCGTGGGAGGCACTGTCATGGGCTCTAGGTTTTCATCTGGACTCATGTAGGACATTGCTGTGGTATCCAGGCCCTTGGCTGAATATTCTGGGTCTTTAATGTTGTGGACAGATTTCCTGCACTTTCTATATTTAACTCTGGGTGACCAGCATAAATAATATTATAAATTCTGTGTCCTGATTCTAGTTGTTCTTCCCACAAGCCCTGACTGCAACACACCTCATCCCTATTTCGGTGTTTTCCCAGCGATTATCTGTTTACGTCTGCTGCCCCGTTCTTCCCTCCCTCCCGTTCTTCTTCCCTGTTTATTCAGCTCCTTTCATATTCTAGGCACAACTGTGAGTACTGGGAATCAAGTGCAAGATAGGCAGTCAGAGGGACAGAACTCATGCTTTCCCAGAACTTAGAGCAGCCTCAGAGTAATTAATATACCTAATCCACATTGCAGAGCTCCTTCAGATAGTGAAGAGCAGCATATATTTGGTGATAAAATGAGTAGAGGTGATTGAGAGTGAGTCAGACCCAGAGCGATGAGGAAAAGGAAGCTCTCAGGTAGGTGGAGCAACCAGTGCAAAGGCCCTGAGGTCAGGAGTTTAGTGTTTGGTGCCAGAGGAAGAAAATCGGGGTGCTCTGATAGGGTAGAGAGGTCAGGATGAGGAGGAAGTTGTGCAAGCTGACTATTTCATTCCAAGTGCAGGGCCCAGCTCTCCATGTGTAGGAAGCAAGAAGGGGAGAGAGTGGTTCTGCAGTGGTGTGTCACTCCATCTAGGAAGGTGGCCACATGGGCACAGGGCTGCAGTTCTTCATTGCTGACCACAGCGAGAGGCCCCAGCACATCTCCACCTCCTGGGGAAGAGTACGTGGTATCCTGAGCAGAGCACCCGTGGGTGCCTCTGCTGAGCTGTGCTGTGGGGAGGACCTCACTTTTCCCAAATGACAGGTCCATTTTGATTTTGCCTGTGTCTGACGTGATTTTGTTTGCTCTTTCCTTCCTGTGCCCGTATCCTCTACATTTTTTCACCTTGGCAATCCTGGGTCTTTCCACCTGAGGAGAACAAATTGCATCTTGCTTGACACTCTGCAATAAGATTCACAAAGAAGTAGAGATTTCTTTTTCCTTTTTGCTCTTTATTGGTTCAACTTTGCTCTTCTTTTATTGGTTTTCATTGATGTGTTTCCCTCAGCATTTTAAATGGGATTCTGCCTACATTCTAGACATTCCTGGAGTCAAAAATACAGAGTTTTTGGCAAAGACGAGGAAAGCCAGTCCACATCTGGCCATGCACACGTAAATTCTCAACACAGCTCAGTATGCACACATTCCTGGCCAGGGTGGGCCTCCTCAGCCCGGCGACTTCTTAGCCTCCAAGCGACTGCATTTGCTTTGTGATGATCTGTTTACTGCACCTCTTAAATATTGTGATTTTAAAAAATTATTTCTCAATCCATCTATGTAGAAGAAAATATCACCTGAACTGCCATATGGCTGACTTTTTAATGAGTGCAAAATACCTGCATGTCTGTGAGAGATTCTGGATGGGCAGGCACATGATTTTCGGCAAAATACCAAACTTGGATAAAACCTTCCCCGTGGAGACCACCGCTATGTGGTTGTCTATTTAAAACAGGGAATTGTTCACAGGGAGGCACAAAGCAGCAATGCATACTTAATAGCTTGTTCCAAGGAGTAAATTAAGCCTGGAACTGTTGAGGTATTAAACTTAACAGAGCGGATCCTGAGTATTAAAGAGACATTTTGGAGAAGGGGGGAAAGAAGGGAGGGAGGGAGAGAAAGAGACAGAGGCAGAGAGAGAGAGAGAAATAGAGAGTGAGAGAGGGACAAAAATAAGAGGGAGACACAGAGAGACAGACAGACAGAGAGACAGAGACAGAGACAGAGACAGAGACAGAGAGAGTTCATTCTTTTAAACTGACTCCAAAGCAAAATAAAGTGAACACTGACAACATGATTTAGAAGTGACTCTAAAACATAACATGTTGGAATGGCTATGTATCAAAAGTTATTTTTCTGTTCTACTACCTTTAATAAATAGCTTAGATTATTGAATATATTTGCTGAGATATGGCTCAGTGCATTCTTGATGAAGAGTAAAAAAAGTGCTTCAGGTCTTGGTGTGATTTTATTTATGACAAACTTGCATGTTCCGTGTCATATATATGCAAATACCTGTGTCCACGCACAGGACATGCACATTTGTTAACATGCGTGCTTGTGCAACTACTTTAGCCATCTGCAGGTCTTTTAAGTTAGAATAGCTTTGTTAAAGATTTATTGCATTTTCTTAAATCTGAAAGAAACAGGAGTGCACAAAATCTTTTATTGGAAAATCACTGAAGAGAAACACGTTATCAAATTAGTAACCAAAAGCTCGGCTGGGCATGCACAGTGATGAATCTATCTCAAATTACTCACGACTCTTTGAGAAAGCATCAAATAATTTAGCCTGTGGCCTTGGAAGCACTCAGTGACTCTCCATCCTAGTTTCAAGCAGAGTTCAAACCAACACGCCCTTATTTGCAGAGTTAAAGGAGAGTTTTCCGCCAGCCTTCTGGCAGTTTCTCCCACATGCTGCCGGGTCCTGCTGCTGGCGAGAAGGCCGGTCCTGCCTCCCCTGGAGTTTTGACACAAGGTCTCACTAAGTTACAGTTACCCAGTCTGGGCTTGAACTTACTACCCTCCTGCCTCAGCCTCCCAGAGTGCTTGGATTCACAGGTATGCACCACCGTGCCCAGCTTAGCTGGCCCTTTCTCAGACGGTTCCCAGTTTGCTGCTTTGCTCTGCCTGGGACTCTGTCCAGAATGCCCAGGCAGACATGAAAAATCCCACACTGGTCCCCGAGTGCGCCCTTCTCTCTGCTGTGTCCTTTCACACCCCTTACCGATACCCTCCAGGGACCAGGCTTCGTGCGAGGCATAGGCAAGGCCGGAAGGAGGCTGCCCAAGCCCACATGGACCTGGAGCTGGGGGAGATGACAGCTGACTCCCCGCTGCACACAGCGACCTCACACCTCGGCCTGCTTTTGGTATTGGAGCCAGGAGCGCGCCAGGCTCAAGTCCTCACTGCTCCCCACCCTGGTCATGCTGTGAGCCACACAATGTGAAGACAGACCTCGTCCACAGGTGCGTGTGCTCAGGGTAGGGACATGCTGTTGGATCTTTTCATTCATGGCACTGTGCCTGCTCTTTATTTTAAAAAATAAAGTCACTAATCCTGTCCACAAACCTTTACTGATCTCTTGTTGTACGGCTTCCTTGTCCCAGGCACAGAAACCAAGTGCTGACTAGACAGACGGGGACCCTGGATGACTCAGGGCAAGGGAGGAAACCCCACAGGGGGAGAAATGGGGCCGTATGGGCAGCATGCGAGCACCTCCAGAATCCCTGCCCTATGGACTTGGGGTGAACCTGGGAATCTGCATTTGCCGCCCCGGCTGCTGGACACACACTTGGAGATGTCCACTGAGACCTGGACCAGAGAAGGAGGAAGGCAGAGTGGGCGCAACAGAGGGCCAGCGAAGCCCAGTGCCCGAGCCTGGGGACACTGACTCCTGAGTCTAGGAGCTGAGTGAGTGAGCCGGGAGGACATGCGCATTTTCGGGGAGATGGGCTCAGCTCGCAGCCCCCAGTGAGCCAAGGTGAGGTGCTTAGCTTTCCAACCGATAGCAAGAGGCAGACACTGGGGCCTTCGACCCAGAGGGACGACTTCATTTGGGACATTGATGTCCTACTGCTGTTCCAACCAATTACCACAGATTTAGTTGCTGGAAACAACCAAAATTCATCCTCTCACAGTTCTGAAGGTAAGAAGCCCAATGTGGTCCCCTGGGTTGGGCTGAAGTCAAGGAGCTCACAGCGCTGCTGGCTCCCTTTGGGGCTCTGGGAGCCTCCTGTCTCCCAGAGGCCACCTCATTTCCTGACTTGTGTCCCTATCATCTTCCTTCAAGGCCAGCAGTATGGAGCCCAGTCCTGCAGTTCTGCCATCCATCTGGTCCTTGCTTCCTCTCTGAGGGAACCTTGATAATCACGTTTAAAGATCGGCCAAGAGGCCGCTTTCATTCCGCCTTCCACCTCCATGTCTCTTTGCCGTGTGACCTACATAGCCACAGGTTCCAGGGAGCGGGATGAGATCATCTTTGCAGGACATGATTGGGCCAGTCACATCTGACACTCATTTGCAATGGATATGGGGACAGGGCTGAGGGCCGGAGGGACAGGCATGGATAGGTATTTGGTCCAGGTGTGAAGTGGCCTAGCTTGGAGCAGGGTCAGACCTTGGAGAGCTTGGAGACACGGCTGGAAAAGCCAGCAGAGAAGACAGGAAGAGGACAGCTTATTCCTCCTTTGAGCCATGCATGGAGGAAGAGAGAAATGATGATGTCATAAGGAATCTCTCCTGTGGGTGGTTCTCACTGGCTATGTGTTTCTGGAATGTTCCATGAGGAAACATTGAGATGTCTGGAGTCCATCAAAGATAGGACAGAATTGTGAGATGAGCGCGGTGTGTTGTGAGCTGAATCCCAGCTGGGGAGGCGTGCGTGGAGCATGCCCAGGGCTCGGCTGCTTTCCCGGGTCTCCTTCCTGTGTCATCTGTGACATGGGTTCCAGAGGGCTGCTCTGTGAGGTACTGTGTGGACTGCGTGTGCTTTCGGTGGGTGCTTCCTGTGCTCCTCCTCTGGTTCCTACACTCTGGGGCCCGTGCAGTTCTAACAGGCTGCAAATCCCCTGTTCCTCAGTGAATCTTGAGGCAGTGGCTGACTCAGCTGCTGCCGGATGAGTGATCAATTCATGCAGACCCCTCCGACGAGTGCAGGCAGTTGTACGATGTTTTGCTGTATGTTGCCTCAGTGCCATCATCCTTACCCTTCTGGATGTGCCAACAGACATTTAGAAAAGTTTTTAAAATGGAATATTAGTAAAAGTTACGCAGCTCTCTCTGAGCGGTAGGGACCATTAAATATTAAAACAGCATATTGTCTGATGTTCCCTGAACTGATTCGCTCCTCCCTCTAATTCCTTCTTTCTCTGTGTACATCCCCATCTGGGTGCGCAAACAAAAATGTTGTAAAAAAAATCTCAGCCATATTAATAGGTTTGCTTTTTCAGATGACTGGCAGACAGTGAGCAGTCAGCTGGGCTGGTCAGGGTTTGAAACGCACTTCTGTATTTTGTCAGCCACGCACCATGAATTTCACAGTGTGGGGGGGGCTTGGAGTTCATTTTTCTATTTGCATTCATGTCATCCGTGACCTGAGATGACCACTCTAATATCCCCCTCCCCACCCCTCTTTGGAACAAATTAGTGAGGTCAATTGCTTTTGGCCCGAGGCCTCATCCCACGTGTCAAATGTGACCGGAACACCAAGTTCCATTCCAACCTCGGGCTTTACAGAGCCTGGATGGGAAGAGGCCCTGACAGCCCCGTCCCCACCCTGGCGAGGGGCCAGCAGGGCAGCACAGAGCAGCAGCTGCGCCCATGCTATTCCCAGGGTGGAGGGGGCTGAGAGGGCTGTCTCTGCTCTGGATAGGGACCTGCGAGCCCGAGGCCTCCCGGGGGTGCTACCCCAGCACAGGCCATTTGCAAGATTACTACGGTTAGTATGTTTTGCACAGAAAATTTCCAACTCTTTTTCTTTCTTTGTGATTATTTATCCAGAGTATAAAGTTCTTACATATGGCTTTTAACTTTTAACCACTCTTTAGTAATGTTACTGGGCACATTTATGGTTTTAAGTAGATTATAAAGAGCCTAGAGAGTATAGAAAATGGAGGGACACACAGATGTGGATTTTCCGAGAAGGAATACGGAATACAAAGGTATCCATCCATATATGGTTTTTGCAATACATTACAGAACATAAAGAGAATTAGAGATTATAGGAGTATTACCCAGATACGGTTTTGTAAGGTAGATTACGTTGTAGAAAAAAGTGTACATGGATTTTCAAGGTCGTGTATAGAGTACGATGGGAAGGGAGAGGAGGGGGCAGGAGGAACCATAGCTTATCCTTTTGGAAATCACCTGAGGTACCACTGAAGGGTAAATTCGGGTTTTCTTTACTTCTATCTGCATTCCCTAGAAGTAGTGTTTTTACCTCTTGGCTATTTTAGTTTTTTATGCATCTTTACAGAGGCCCTTATGCATTATCACAGTATCCCTTACATAAAACTTATGCATGATGGTTATGAGCTGCCTGCATCACACATGTGCCTCTGAGAAGCCTGATTTAGAAAACTACTTCCCTTTCTCCGTGCACTCTTTTCCTCCTGCTGCTGTGGACTAGTTCACATGACGTGCAAAGCACGCGTGCTGTGACAGTGACTGTGCTCTCCCGCCGGCCAAAGAATATAGGGAGGCTGGCATCGCAGAGGTCACAAACGCCACCTCCTTCTCCATTTTATTCACAGGTCTCAGTTGATTATTTGTTTGCTTTTCTTACTGTTTGTCACGTATGCGCATATCCCTAAGCCATCATGGTTTCTTTTGACACAGGAAGTACCCTACCCACGCTCTGCCACGTGCTTTGTTTTCAGATACACCTGTGACACTAATCTGGATGAGCGCGCGTCTCCCCTCTGCAGGCATGAAAGTAAGGTGGCAGGGGAAGGGGCCCAAACGTTTGACCTGAGCAGCTGAGGTAGAGGCAGCACTTCCTGAGAAGAGGAAACAGGCTGGGCGGGGAATATTAGGAGTGCAGACCGGGGCACCCAAGATGGAAATGAACTTAAACCCTCACACAACCACTTCCTGGTCTGGACTGCAGCTCCAGGGTGCATCGGTTCCGAATCCCAGGCTGCCACACTCCACACTGCCCCTGTGGCCGGGGACACTGTCTCTCGGCTGGATCCTCGTCACTGAGCCGCCCGCGTGCACCCTCATCTCCACACACTGTCTCCAGCCTCAAGGGCTCCTTTCAGCATCGCAGGGATCGCATTGTAATTCACTCATGGACTCCCACCTCGCCCAGCACAGAAGTCCTGGTTCTCACTTTGATCTCCAAGGCCCTTTACAGTGAACCCTGGGGCCCTGAGGACCTCAGTGCCCTTGTCCCTGCTTCCGTCCTTTCTCCTTACACTCTAACCCCTGGGGTCCAGACCAGGCCTCCTCATAATACATCTGTGTGGCAGCCCTGTGCCAGCTCCCCGGCTTGCTTCTGGGCCTCCTGAGGTGACTCCTCCCTGTGACTTCTTCAACCATTCAAAATGGCGGCCTGCACCTCCCCCTCCCAGCACCTCTGGGCCAACTCAGGGTGAATTTTGAACACTGCTTATTGTGTTCTTGTGCATGATATAATTTAATGATTTGCATTGCTAAGTGTCTGTACCTCCAGAATAAAACGATTGTTTGTCTGTTTGCGGAAAATTGCGTTTGTTTTATTCTCTGGTGTATTTCTAGCAAGCGGAAGGGTGTCTGGCCCGTGGGAAGCACTGAATCACGGTGTGCCTTGTGACTGAGTCACTCAGCCATGGGAGAATGCTGGCTGTGACACTGGGTAGTGGAGTCTGGGGGTAGCCATGCCGGGCAGTGAGGATCCTGTTCAGGAGGCCGCTGAGCACAGAGCTGGCTTCTGTAGCCATCTGGGGGCTCCCAGGCTGGACCAAGAGGCCACGGGCCATGAAGGAGGCGGTCAGACAGCGGGGAGGGAGGTCACTGGTGGTGAAGGTGATCGAGAGGCTTTGAGCAGGAGATACTGTGACCTTGCAGCGGCAGTGAGATGAGACAGAGGGCACAGATATTGGGTCAGGGGAGGTCAGAGAAGGGAGGGGTGGGAGTAACCATGTCAGGACCGTATCCTCTGAGATGGCTCTGGTGAGGGAGAAGAGGGCTCCAGGGGCCTCAGGGAGGAAGAGGGGAGCAGAGCTCTCGGGTGACAGCCAGCCTGGTGAGGGTTGTGGTCTTGACTGTGTTAATTGATGGTTACCTGGCCTCAGCAGGACACCTATTCTCTTATGATCTAGCTTCTCCTTTACAATCCGATGCTTACTTTGTACGTTTGTGGGGGTTTAAACATGAAAACCATATCAAATCCTTTGTACAGTGTGGGGCTCCTATTGAACACTGAGGACAGGGGAGAGTTTGAAACTAACATCATGGTTGGGAGTCCTGACATGGGACCCAGCCAGTCAGGAGCCTAATAAAACCCCTCTAGTTTATCCACTGAGCGACTCCGGAAGAAGTTATTTAATCTACCTGAACCTCAGTTTTCTCACTGGTCAGATGTGAACAGCAGTATCCGATGCATGGAGCCGGGGAGGCAACGTTTGTAAGTGCTTAGAACAGAACAGGCCCCTGGCAGGTGCCGCCCCAGGCTTTGCTCCAGTTATCTCTGGGCATAGGGCTGCAGTCTTGACCACGCCATCGCCCTTGGAGGCAGCTGCAGCAGCCTTTGGGGTGACCAGATTTGCCTTGGACTCTCCAGGCTGCAGCATGGAAAGGCTCAGGTCCTGGGAAATTCCTAAGTTCTGGAAACGCAGGATGCTCTGACCCTGGACACCTATCAGTATTCACTAACGTGGGTACTCATGTCCCACGGTGCCATGCCAGACTGCGTCCCGAAGGCTGAAGCCGTGAGCCAGCACACATTTCACCTCTGTAACTGAACTTTTCCACGGAACTGTATCAGTTGGAGTTCTCCAGAGGAACGGAATCAATAGATGTAGGTATAGTTACGGGAGAAGATTTACCAGGCGGGCTTACAGAAGCAGAAGCAGAAGAGTACACAGTGCCGGTCTCTGAAGAACCAGAGGACCCAGTCGCCACTCAGCCCAAGGAGCTCAAAGCACCAACGAGAGGGCTCAGGCAGCTGACTGCAGAGTTGCTGACATGAGTCAGCACTAGAAGGGTGAAGAAATAATTCCAGTATTCAAGTGTGATGATGACGACTGGAATGCTTCAGAAACGGATGCCCTGTCTTCTTTCCCTGTTTAACAGCGTCTGGGCTACAAGTCTGTTTGCTGTGCTGTCCACATCCGCAGGGCATCTGCCTCCCCTGAGACACCCAGGATGGAGCTTTCCTAATCTGCTGGGCATTTTCTGAGCCATCTGAGTTGATAGATCGTGATTAAAGGTCACGTGATCATGCAGGAAACTGGAAGAAAAAACGTTGTTAAGCAGTAGGGACTTTTTAGCGTGGAGGAGCCAGCGGAGTCTCAGTTTCCGCTCTGCCTTTGAATTGCCATCACACGCAGGAGACCAAACAGCTGTTACTTTCACTCGCACAAACCAATCATTTCTAAATGGAGCAATGCCACAATCTTAATTTTCCACTCAATGGTGAAAGCAGTCACATTATTCAAAATTATTCATCAGCACTTAGTAATTCACATTCCAGAGCAATCTCAGAGCGCTTTAATGTATATATTACAGGGGAGATTTATGGTGGGAATTACAGTACGGCAAATCATTCTTTAAAATGGTGCTTAAATCATACAAGTTTAAACACTAATTATGTAAAGTATATTCTGAATTTTTAATTTCTACCTTTGTTTAACAATGCTTTCATTAGTAGCTTCAGAAATGGGATGGCTCCATCCTTAGGAACACTTACTCCAGAGTTGCCCATAAGGGAAACAACCCCGGATGATTTTTACAGTGTCACTTTCTCCCCAGTGCCCCCATTAGGCAAAAAAAAAAAAAAAAAAAAAAAAAAAAAGAAGTGAATAATGATCACCTAAAAGTTACAATCATTGTGAGATAATGAAGCATGAAATTCTGTACTGAGAAAAAATCCATCTCTGAGAAGTGCTTCAGAAGCCTTTAATGGCCACAAAATAACTATTTAAGTTAAAAGATAAAATTTAAGAAATATCTCTGCTAATGATGTAGCTCGGAAAATAACATTATCATCATTCGGTTTTTCATGTGTACCCATCCACAGAGAACTGCTCGGGGGCATTTGCAGCCACTTCATTTTTTCTTGGCCTTTTAAGAAAATCTGATGTGCTCCCTGCACCCAAAAGACCTCAGCAGCCAGCAAGACCATCAGCTGCCCCCCCCCCAACCTCAGCAGCCCACAGGAGCATCAGTGCTGCCTTCTGCCACCTGAAGTACCGTGGTGGGCTGGCGGGAGCCTCAGCAAACCCTTCTCCCCACCCAGAGGACCTCAGCAGGCAAGTGAGAATGCAGTGAATCCTCACTAAGCAGTGAACCTCAGTGGGTCACCATGAGCCTTGGTGAACCCTCCCCCCACCTGGAGGACCTTGGCAAGCCAGGGAGAGCACAGGTGAGCCGTTCTTCCATACAGAGAGCTCCAGGTGGGCTGGTGAGAGCGTTGGCAAGGCCTTCCCCCACCCGGAGAAAACCAGTGGGCCTGAGAGACCCCCAGTGACACAGTAGGGTCCCAGCTGGGGTGTGCACCATGGACAAGTAGGTCTGGTGGCCTGGAATAGTGTGAGGCTGCAGTAACAGTATGAGCTAAGGGTTGGTTCACATCAATACTCCTAGTCTAGTCAGTTTAGGAAGAATCCAGGACTCACCCAACTGACTCTGTAGGAGGAATTCAGGTAACTGAACCCTCCTCTACACTGCAGGACCCAGCAACTGGGTGAACATCAGCCACACATTAGGACCCCAGGACACACGACACAGTTGAGACTTGTGGGATTGAAATGACCTAAATGTTAACTAAGAGGTAAAAATGACAAAACAAAAAAGCAAAATGCAATCTCAAACCCCCAGCCCATCTGGAACAAGTACAGCAGACATTGAAATAGAGGACATTGGAAGTCACACACCTGAAATTTCTGAAAATATAGCAAGTGAAATAAAGAAACAAATCCATGAGACTAAAAGAAATCATATCAGAAATAGTCTCTCAGGTAAAGAAAGAAATGATAAGCTTAATGAAAGAGTTGCTCAGCATAGCTAGACAAGACATAGCTTAAAAAGTATAAGAGCATGGGAAAATAATGGAAACCTTGAATAAACAGTTTTGGAAAGAAATAGAATGCATGGAACATTCAAAGAAATATCCAGGAAATTAAAAATTCTGGCAAAACCACTTGAATGAAACTGAAGATAAACTATCAAACCTTGAAGACAGAATCACAGCTAGCAGGATCACTAAAGGAAGGAACTCCCCAAAATAACAAGGGACCATGATATAACAATTAAAAGCTCCAAGGTGATGCAAATAAAAACAACAAAAATCTGATAGGTGTCCATGCAAAAGCAGGAGTCTATGCAAATGACACATACACAAAAATCTATTTTCAAAAGTAATAGCAGAAAATTTCCCAAGTACAGGAAAAGAATTTGATATACTAAAATAAATCTATACCCAGACATATAATAATCAAGATCCCAGAAATTCAGCATAAAAACTAAATACTAAAAGCTTTTAGAGAGAAAAAAATCACCTATCAAGGGAAACCCATTAGAATCATGGCAGACTTCTCAACACAGACCCTCAAGTCAAGAAGACCTTGGAGTGAAGCATTTCAATCCCTGAAAGAAAACAATTTTCAATGCAGATTGAGGTACTCTGCAAAATTACCTCTAAAAATTAATGGAGAAAGAAGATACTTCCATGACAAAGAACAACTGAAGAAAGTCCTGTCCAGCAAACCAACCCTAGAAAGAGTACTAGAAGTTATTCTACATAGAGATAAAAGTGACCACAATATGCAGAACACAAACAGAAAAAAACCACCAAGCTGGGCAAGCAATTAAACAAAGGGGAATAGCAGGGCACCAACAATAGGAAAACAACATGACAAAGATAAACATGACAAAGATAATGCATATCAATAATAGCCATCAATATATCTAATAGATATCAGTAATAACCATCAATTCACCAATTAAGAGAAATAGGTTATATCAAGAAGCAAGATCCAAGAATATGCTGTAGACGAGCAACACATCTCACTCAAGAACAAACTCGTAGACTGAAAGTCAAATAATAGAAAACAATATTTCACGTGACAGGAATCAGAAAAAAAGCAGGGGTAGCTATTCTTTTGGTAGACCATGTGAACTTCAAACCAAAAATGATCAAAAGAGACAAAATCACAACATAGTTGTTAGGGAAAAAATTCAAGAGGAAGAGACAATAATCACAAATGTATATGTACTAAACATGGGAGCACTCAACTGTATAAGACAAATGCTAATAAACATGAAAAATCAAGTATGCAATAACACAATTGTAACAGGGGGCCTTAACACCCCATGTCATAAGGAGACAGCTCAAGTAGACAAAAGTCAGCAAAGAAATAATAGAACTGAACCAAACCTGTGAACAAATGAACTAATGGAAGCTTATAGTGTGCCACTCAACAGCATCAGAATATACAGCCACAAATGGGGCATTTTCTAAAATAGACCATATATTAAGCCATAAAACATGCTTAAGTAAATGCAAAGGAATTGCAATTACTCCATACATGTTACCTGACCATAGTGCATCGAAATTAATGGCAAAAGAAACTGCAAAAACTAAATAAACACATGAAAATTACATAACATCCTCCTGAATGACCAATGAATCACAGATGAAATTAAAGAAGAAATTAAGCAGTATCTACAATTAAATGAAAATGCAAATACAACATATTGGAACCTGTGAGGTGCAATGAAAGTTGTCCCAAATGAAGATATACAGCAATGAATTCTCACATTAGGAAAATAGAATGAGCTCAAGTTAAAAAATCTAATGCTGCATCTCAAGCTTCTAGAAAAAGAAAAGCAAGCCAAGACCCAAACTCATAGAAGGGAAGAAATTATAAAGATCAGAGAAATTAACACAATTGAGATTAAGAAAACTATACAAAGAATTAATGGATTGAAGAGTTGGTTCTCAAAAGAATAAACAAAATTGATAAACCCCTAGCCAACCTCATTAAGAAACAGAAAGAAAAAACACTCAAATTAATGCACTGATGAACAAAAATTGAAATTATTACAAATGCTGTGGAAATTTGGAAGATCATTAATATCTACTTCAAAAATCTTTACTCACATAGGCTGGAAAACACAGAAGAAATGGACAGATTCCTAGAAATGTATAAATTACCAAAGCTGAATCAAGAAGATATAAAAATTTTGAATAACAGTATCAGATATTGTGATATTATGATATTTATTGTGATATTGAATCACAATATCAGTTATTGGAATTGAAAATGTAGTTAAAAAGTTACCAACAAAGAAAATCCTAGATCCTGATGTATTCACAACTGAATTCTACAAGAAATTTAGAGAAGATTTAATGCCAATACTCTTCAAACTCTAATGAAATTGAAAGGGAAGCAATGCTCTCTACCTCATATTTGGAGGCAAGTGTCACTCTGATACCTAAACTAGAGAAAAACCCAACCAAAAAGGAAAACTACAGGAAAATCTCCTCAATGAACATAGATGCAAAAATTCTCAGTGAAATACTAGTAAACAGAATGCAGCAAATCATTAAGATGATTATACAGCATGACCAAGTGGGATTCATCCCAGGGATGCAAAGATGGTTCAACATATGCAAATCAATAAATGTACCAAATTAACAGAGCCAAAGACAAAAATCACATTATCATCTCAATGGATGCAGAAAAAGCTTTTAATAAAGTCCAACAATCATTCATGACAAAAGCCCTACAGAAAATTGGAATAGAGGATCTCTATTTTAACCTGATAAAAGCCATCTGTAACAAACCAGCAATCAACACTATACCAAATGGACAAAAACTGAAAACTTTTACTTTAAAATCAAGAACAGTATCCACTATCACCACTCCTATTCAATATAGTTCTGGGAATGTTAGCCAGAGCAATTTGACAAGAAAGAGAAATAGAGGAATAGAAATAGGAAAGGAATAGAGATAGGAAAAGAATAGAGATAGGAAAGGAAAAAGCTAAATTATCACTATTTGAAGAAGACATGCTACTCTACATAGAAGACTCCAACGACTCCACCAAAAGACTACTAGGGTTAAGAAACAAATTCAACCGCATAGCTTGATACAAAGGCAACACTCAAAAATCAATAACATTCTTGTACACAAAAAACAAACTTACGGAAAAAGTAATTAAGGCAATAACATCTTTTGCAATATCATCCAAACTGTGAAATACTTAGGAATCAATTTAACAAAGAATGTAGAAGATCTATGTATAGAAAAGTATAGTACTCTGTAAAAGGAGATTGAAGGGGATGTCAGAAAATGGAAAGATATCTCCTGCTCTTGGATAGGAAGAAACAACATTGTGAAAATGGACATATTCCCAAAACTGTTATACAGATTTAATGCAATCCCTATAAAACTACCATTAGCATACCTCACAGATCTACAGAAAACTTCCCTAAAATATATTTGGAAACAGAAGAGACCCAGAATAGCAAAGACAACCCTGGGCAACAAAGGCAAGGCAAGAAGGATAACAGTCCCAGACTTGTAATTATACTTCAATGCTACTGTGTTAAAATCAACATGGTACTGGTGAAAAGCAGGCCAGAGGATCAGTGGAACAGATTAGAAGATGCAGACACAACTGCACAGACACTCAGCCACTTTATTTTTGACAAAGAGGCAAAGGTTCACTGGAAGAAAGATAGCCTCTTTAATAAATGGTGCTGGGAAAAATGGCTTTCTACATGCTAAAGACTAAAACAAGACCCATGTATATTACCATACACTAAACTAATGTCAAAATGGATAAAAATATCTAAATATTAAAACAGAAACAGTCTACTGGAAGACAAGGTAGGTAGAAATCTTGAAGACATAGGGGTAGGCAAAGAGTAGATGAACAAAATGAAAACTGCACAGGAAATACTTCCTAGAATCAACAACAGAGATCTCATCAAAAAGCTTTTGCACATCAAAATAGATCACCAACATAGTGAAAAGAAAACTCACAGAATGGGAAACAATGTTAGCCAATTGTCCCTCAGATAAAAGATGTATCTAGAACATATAAATAATTGAAAAAAAATAGACCCTCCAAACTTAAAGACCCTCTCCAAAAATGGGCATCTGAGATGAACACACAGTTCTCAGGTGAAGATATACAAAGGGAAAATAAATATATGAAAAAATGCTCAACATCATTGGTTACTTGAGAAATGCAAATTAAAGCAACGCTGAGACCTCACCTCACTCCAGAAAGATGGCTAATGTCAAGAAATTAACCAATGACAAATGCTGAAGGGGATGTGGGGAAAAAAGGAACCCTTCTCCATTGCTGGTGGGAATGTAGACACTGTTATACAGATTTAATGCCATCGGAGGCAGGATCTGTCCCTAGGTGATGCAGAAGTACTTAGCTATGATGAGGAAGTACTGAGCTTTCTGGAGGAACCGCTTTTCCAGTGAAGCAAGCTGCTCGTGGAACCATTCCTGTCTTTTTCAGTAGTAAAGAGTTGTTGAATCCAGGAGTTGCACTGCCCCAGGGGCTTTCCTCATCAGGTACCTTGGACGCATCTTATTGCTGCATGCCAAGTCCCCCTGCCTAGGTCACCCATAACAAGGAGCCCAGCACTAAAGGAACCAGGGACAGAGTTTGCCCTGGGGTTTCCCGTGTCCATCAGGTTCCGCCAGAGAAGCCCTTGCTCTCCAGGACTGGCAGGCATGCCGTGCTTTAGAACTCACTGCCACTGTGGGTTTCCCTGCATGGTTCCTCCCTGAAACAGTTTTGGACTCCCTGATGTCACTTGCTTAATAATGAGCTAAAGCTCTGAATGTCTGGAGGGATTGTTTTCCTTTAGGCCCCATTTCCACATAGGGGAGACAGCTGTATGCCAGTTCTGGGATCTGCCAGTCCTTTTAAGGGTTTGACCAACTTTCTCTGTCCTCTGCCCTCTACCCAAGTCTGGCCATCACTTTTGCTTCTTTGGCTGGCAAGCTGCCATTTCCCAGGGAAGCCTTTTGGGATTCCCTCCCTTCGGGCCTGGAAAGGCTTGGGTTGGAGCCCAGCATGCACCAGCAGCCTCTGCTTCCTGCATGGTGGGTGGGAATGCTGACCTTCAGTTTCTTCCTTCGGAGGAGCTGATTCAGATTAGTCAGTCAGCAGCTGGCACTTTGTGCTGACTCCAGGAAGAATTTCACACATTCAGGTTTGAATGGGAGAAGGGGGGAAAACAGGAGGAAAGCAAAGTGGCTGAGAAAAGGAAGGAAGGGGAAAGTACTTTGTGATTACAGTTGTTTCTCCTGGGCAGAGGTCCCATCTTAAACTCTCTGGCAGGCCACGTCTTAAACTCTTCTGCACAGGGAAGATTGCCCTGAGATGTCTCCTCTGTGTGGAGGGCAGGTACCTCTAATAGGGTTCCTGATGATCCTCAACTCACAGGATTTGTACCCTTACCTCACCGAGAACTCTCAAGTGCACACAGGGCCTAGAGACTGGGTATAAGCCACAGGGTATGGCCAGGGAAGAGGGCACCACTTCCAAAGTTAAGTCACAAAGTGACTTTGGCTTCCTTTCTGCTCACTGTTGTCTTTCATGCACTTTGTACAGCTATAACAGACTATCTGAGACTGGATTGGGTAATTTATTAAAAACACAAATGTATTTTTTGTAGTTCTGGAGGTCAGGAAGTCCAAACTCAATAGGCCAGTATTTGGTGAGGAGACTTCTTCCTGCATCTCCCATGCAGAAGGTGGAAAGGCAAAAGTGGGCACATATGAAAGAGTGAGGCGCAAAGAGGCTGAACTCTTCTTTTTGTCAGGAGCCCACTCTGGTGATCGTGACATTAACCCATTCACGAAAGCAGAGCCCTGCTGACCTGAGCACTTCTTCAAGGTCCCACTGTCAATGCCATTCATCAGGAATTGAGCTCCCAACACAGCAACTTTGAAGGACAGGCTGACAACAGTAGCCTGGCTCTGCCAGGCTCTCTCTGTCTCTTCATCTCTTTCTCTGTTTCTGTATGCCTTTCTGCCTTTCATATCCAGCTTCCATATCTTGTGGACAGCTGAGGACTTTGTGGGGGTACCTGTGAAGTTAGGATATGAGCGACCTCAGAGGAGAATTTCTTGAGACCAAATGGATGAGTGAGTGAGCTTGAAAGTGGATTCCCCAGCTGACATTGATCTTTGACTCGACCACAGCCCTGACTGATGGTTTACTACAATACCATGAACAGCCCCACATCAAGACTCTTTCCCAGCTAAACTGTGTTCAGATACCACAGCACAGAAGCAGAGAGATCATAACATAGTGAGCAGCGCTCAGTATTGGGGTGAATATGCAGCCAGATACCTGACAAACTCCATGTACGTCTTATGAAATGCTTTGCCAGAAGTCAGTGCCCAGCAATCACCCTGGTCACTCCTAACTTCTGTCCTGCACTTACCATGTATATCAATTTTATTATCTCGATAATGTTCTATAAACCCAGACATCTGGTGTGTGACCTCTTAGGCTTAGCTCTCATTTCTCACCTAACACAATGCTCTTGAAATCCATCCAACTTGTGGTGTTAATAGTTTGTCCCTTTTAATCCCATGACCCAGCCCATATATTCACAAATATCATGTCTAGCTGACTCCACTGACTGTCTCCACTCCAGCTGCTATAGTGAATCAGACATACTGTCATCTCTACTCTGCAATTTTGCACAGTGTCCTACCTGGTCTGCTGCTAGAGGTCCCACATGCCTGAGTTTTAAATAGATATCACAGCATGTTTTAAGAAACAAACTGAAAAAAAAAGCCACATTGGACTGTAAATAAATGGTGGACATTTTGAAAAGTTAAAGTTTGATAAGAGCTGTGTGTTTTACTGTCACGGTGCAGCGCCAGTGGTGCCAACCCCAGCCGCTGGGCCTTGGCTGAAAGCTGCCATTCCCTCTTCCCACAGCAGCCTGGGAAACACACCAAAGCGCTGCGCATCATCTCGAGCACCGGCTCGTTGTTCCTGGGGTGAAGCGCAGCTTGGTCACCTGCTCAGATGTCTGCTGTCTTAGTCCTTGCCCGGTCTCATTGCTCACCTGGTCTGGGCATTTTCCATGCAGACCTCGTTTATTAGGGAGCTGATGTGATCAGGGTCCAGATTCTCATTTGCAGACCTAGCAATCCAGCTGCTCCCTCTGAGGAGCATCTCCTTTCCAGCCTTCTCTGTCGGAAGTTAACAAGGGCATCCCCTTTTCTGGGAAACCGCTCATGCTTGTCTGTCCCTCAAGGCTCTGAATGTCTCTGTGGTCTCTCACAGAAGCCCATGTCTCCTCCATGGCGCCAGACAGGCAAGCGCTCGGTACTGCGGGGGTGCTCTGTCTCCTCAGCAGTGCTCCCTGGAAACAGACCACACTCGCCACCGAGCTTCCGGCCAGCACTGCATAGTGTACAGGCAGGCGCTGCTTGTTTGTCGTGTCCTCGGAGAAGGCGCCTACTGTTTGGAAGTGGTAATGAGCAGAGTCATCCTCAGATGCCTGGCCCAGGAGTTTAAGGAGGCTGAAACCAAAACAAGTGTCAACTGCTCCATTCCAGAATTGACTCACTTTGCTATTTCAGGACGGACCAGTATAAGCTCATGTTATGCGTTTCCTCCCCTGTAAGAAGGCTCTAAACGTGCCAGCTCCAGAAGGTGTTGTGAGGTGTAACCACGAGGCTTCACTGCACCTCTGTGAGTCTGGCTCGGTCCCGTGCCCGCCTCCGCCCCATCACCGTGGGAAAGTGTACTTGGCTGGACCGCATGTCCGGAGTTGGGGATGCAGGAAAATGCTGCCAGGGACCTGAGAATTGACTCTCATCTACTCCCCAGTTCAGGTAACTCGGGGCATTTCCCAGAAGCAGGGGACAGGAAGCAGGTGAGAGCAGCAGCTGTACCCACTACACATGACATGCAGCACGGCCACTCACACTGCTGCTGCCTCTGCGTGCTGCCACTCTTCCAGCAGGGAAGTCTGTTTCATTTGGCTTTTTTCCAGGCAGAATGAGATGTGCTGGTCAGCTGCTCTGAGGAGCAGGTCAGGGTCAGCTCCCCGAGGCAGTGAAGAGGTGCTCCTGTAAAGGAAGGAAGGATAAATATCCGGTAGTTCCCCACCTTGCCTTTGGGACGGCATCTTCACAGCATTCAAATCAGGGAAGCCTCATTGCCAGCAGAAATCAAACTCTGCATGGCAGACTTAGTGGCTACCTGGCCTGTTTTTATAAGCTCTGTTATTTTTCATTCCCGGATACTCTTGTGTTATCGAGACAGGGAGCTCAATTCTGCAGGGACTTAATTGCACACAGAGAGCTGCTCCCTGCAATAACTGGTCTCTGAGCACTTTGGAGTCACGCCAGATTGGCTGGCAGGCAAACGTCACCCCTCCAGGTATCACTGGTACACAGGGGTGCAGCTCAGCCTGGATAAACTCCAGGCGTCACGGCTATGGAGTAATCAAAGGTACTTTTCTTGTGCAGCCGAAGCTTGTGATGACCGGCTCGTTGGGGTTTTCAGAGTGAGATGGCCCAGATGACACACTGGGACCCTTGCCCCAGGAAAAGGCATCCTCGAGGGCATGGCAACTCGAGTTAGCACCACATGGAGTTGGACAGAGAAGAAGAACACCGAGCTGTGGTATTGTGATGTTAAATACTCAAGGCGAGGGCCTAATTTCCCATATTCATTTTGTCAGATATTCACTCACTTGACAGAGGAACAAAGCCTGCATTGTTGAAGCACAAGAGGCCCCAATTGCAGGGAACCGGCCCCAACACGGGGATAATAATCTCAGTTCTCAGAACAGCAACGAACCTCACACCTCTGTTCAAACTGGAAATGCAGACGCACTCCAGGTAAATTAAACCCGCGACACTGCTCTAGTGTGACTGGATGCGATTATCCCAGCAAATGTCCCTGATTATTGCCAAGTTTTATTAATTGTACCCAAGGTCGGAACAGATCATGTGCGTTGACCCCATCCTTGTTCCATGCAGCCTTCATTTGGTGATTTAAAAAATATGCTTCTTCTCTAAATTGTTTGAAATGGCTAAAGAAGCGGTGTTCTGATTGAAGCTGAATTTGGCCTAATTAAGATGAATCTGTGTGCAGTTGCACAGCCCCTCGGACACTCGGAATTGTGCTCCCTTTTGACCTGCAGGAGCTCGGGCTCCTCGGGGGAGGAGGAGAAGCTGAGCCTAGCAGTGGACTGTCCCTGAGAATACAGCTTCTCCGTTAACTTCGCTGATGGAATTCTTGGCACACTGTGATATGGTTGGAGAAAACGTAAAACACATCCATGAGAAATGATAGTTTCTGGCATTTTTCTCCCAATTTGGTATAATTACGATAGCAAAGATAGACACCAGAAATAGCCTGTGGCTGGCGGGTACACGTCCTCCCGCCAGGCGTCGATGGGCCACAGGTGTGTGGGTCAGGCCGGCTGGAGGCCAGGAGCCAGGAGTCATCGCACTGCTCTTCGAGCCTTGTAGGAATTAATTCTATTTTCCTCACCACAGACCTCGTGAGGGAGCCACAGTTATTACTCCATTTACTGGAGAGGAAACTCACAACATTTTATCAGCTTGCTAAGTGGTTTGCAGGTCGTGGTGACGTGCTTCAGGGCCTGCAGCTGGTGTGCGTGCGTGCATGCACGTGCGTGGGAACTACTAATCAAAACAAAACACACATGCAGGAAAAGGCTTGGGATCTGTGTGCCCAGCTCAGAGTTTTTACACATCGAACACACTGATGTGGTCACCTTGAATTGAGGAGAAAGTGACCCTCGAGTTCTGGTCTCCAACTCCTGCTCAAGGTGACCCCTGTATCCAGCAGGGCGCACTGTGATAACATTTGTGAACTGCTGGCTTCAGGTTTATGGCCACAATTCCCGAGGCTGAAATCCAGACAAAGCATGACTGGTTCCGGGTGTAGCCAGGCTACATCTAGCATTCGGACCAGTTATGGAGATGGTGACTCTGAGGCCCGTGTAGGAAACCGTAACAGGACCTGGGCTTTCCTAGCCGGCCGTGTTCCTCCCGCACATAGCAGCCATCACTGGTGCTAGCACTGGGTCTGCAGTTCCCTAAAGAGGGCTTTGTGGACACTGGAGAGTCAAGAGAGTGAGAGATATACACACAATAAAGAAATTGTCAGAGAAAAACAAGTTTGGAAAGCTCTGCCATGCACAAAATTGAACCATTCCATGTTTTTCTTGCAGTTTCTCTGAGCTGCAGGTGTCAGTGTGTGTTGTGAGTCCCCAGCAGGGTTGTGTAGCGTGGTGTGTCCTACCTGGGCAGGCTCTGGCCACCCAGCCTTGCCAAGAGCCTTTCCACATGTGTGCACACTGGGGGTGCCGCTGAGGACACCCAGCCCTGCCACGGAGGTGGCCTGCTGCTGGAAGAGACTTTGCTGTCACCTGTAGCACATTAGTCAGCCCTCTGGGGCTGTGACATAATACCTGACGTAAAGCAGCTTTAAAGAGGGAGGGTTTCTTTGGCTCATGACTTCAAAGATTCCCGGGCATGGTCACTCAACCCTGTTACGCTTGGGCCAGGGAGTGGCAGAAACATCGTAGCAGGGGGTGTGGTGGGGTGCGGGCACTCACCTCTTGGTAGCCAGGGAGCATAAAGAGGGGGAATGGGCCTGAGAGAAGGAGCTGGGGACCAGATGTAGCCCCCGACTTCTCACCCTCACCATCTCTTCCTTCCAACCAGGTTCCCACCCCTTTCCTTCCCGGGCAATAACGCTCTCATCAGTGGATGGAGTCACTGGCGACTTAGAGCTCCTGTTAGCCACCCACCTCTGACAGCACCCACAGACCAGACGCTCCTGCAGTGCGCTTTCCTGCTTTCCCAGGCGTCTTGCAATCCATTCAGGTTAATCATCAAGATTCACTGTCGCTGGTGGCCTGGCCACGTTCCTGCTCCAGCTCCCCGTGAGGAACACCTCGACAGGCCCCCTGGCCTTGGCTTACCTGAGGATGGCTTCACGCCTCAAGGGCAGAGAAGCCCCAGAACCCTTCCTTCCTGTCATTCTGGGGTCTCTTTATACCTTTATCCTAATTTGGGAGCTTGAGGCAGCAAAATACATCAGCTCTGTGATATCTGCTGTGATGAATGAAAGGACCCCGACCACCAGTGCCACCTGCAGAGTGGTGAAAGCTTCCGGATATTTTGCTGCAGTAATGTAGTCAGATTTTCACAAACACATGCACACACATAAACACAATTGCGCACATCACACTCACACAAACAGGTGCATGCAAATTTGAAGGTGCACTTAACACATGCACACACACACACACACACACACACACACACACAATCCCTTCTGGCGTTTATACTCACACATAGCAACATAAACTCTTCTTAGAATAGCTAGAAAAATTATCCACCCTTAAATCCCTGCTGCTTTTCCTAAGATGTATTTTTTTCCCCATGAATCAGACAGAATTAATCAGGTTCTAATGATTGTTCTGCAGGTGTTATTTCAAAAACATCCAATATCCCAAATCACCAAATTTACAGGGAGACTTTTGATTACAGGAGCTGATGACTATTATTTCTAAAATAGAAGAAATGAGGACTGACAAAAACTGATGACGTGGCATTTAGGTGAGAGCTAAAATTACCCAGGGTTTTACATCAGGGAGGCTCTTTCCTCATCTTTTCTGCAAATGTTCACTGTATACAGGTCTTTGCATATACACACTTAGGTGTCAATAATCATTGCTCGGATGAGATCTTGAAAGATTTGAAGGATTAATACACAAAAGTTAATTCAGCATTACTTACTAAGGAGTTTCCTGGAGTCAGGCACCAGGCTGTGTATAGATGAACCGGACAGATAATTTTGTGGACTTTGAGGAAAGATGGGCCTTGTGCACATCATTTACATGCATGGCTGGTAGGAAGTGCTCACAAGCACTGAGGAATTGGCATCATGCAGGAGGAAGAGCTGAGGGGCAGTTGGAGGGGAACAGGGTCCTTGCTAAGTTGAATTTTCTGAAGCATAGGTGATTCGAATCTGGTGAGCAAATCTGGTGAGGAATTTTGTGTTAGGTATAAAAATAATCCTTTTCCCCTTTATGTGTCCCCTTTATCTTTACTCGAAATCACGCTTCCCGACTTAATTCTCCTGCAGTGTGTAACATGTTCAGAGCTTTGCAAGGCTGAAATTTGTAGCACAGTAAACTCAGTGGAGTTGTGCTAAGGCAGAGCCTGGCTTTGTGGAAGATGCCACGGGTTTGTCCCTCTCACATTCGGGCTGTGTCAGCGGCTCTCGGCTGGGTGTGCTTCCGTGTTCCCACTTCCTCTCGTCTGCTGGGGACCTTAACAGTGGCTAAAGATATTTTGGGTTCTCACAGCTGGGGGAGAAGGCACTTCTGGTGTCTAGTGGGCAGAAAGCAGGGGTGATGCTCAGACTCACAAGTGCCCCAGACAGTTCCTCACCCTGTGTAGAGTGGAGAACCCCCTGCCCAGAATGTCAGCACCCTGCTCTCTGTCTCCCTCCCTGGACCACAAGGCCCCACAGGGCCCCTCACCCATGATGACAGGGTAACAGCTGCTCACTGCATGCAGACAGCTGCATTCCGTATCCTGGAACAGGAGCCCGGCTTGCCACTTTCCAGCTGTGCCACGGGGACTTTCTGAATTTCTCCCAGCCTAGGCTCGGCAAGAGAAGGGCAGATGCCAAGCTCACCACAAGGGTTTAAATTCGCTGCTGGCACACAAGTGCTGAGTTATTGTGGTTCACCCTCATGAGCCTTGGAGGAAGTCCACAACTTCCAAAATTTATATTTTCCTGTGTACAGGTTAGAACAAAAGAAACACATTCTTCCAAACTAGTTTAGGTGAGAAAGCATAAGATCCACTGGCTTTTGAAGAAGGCTGAGGATGAGCAGTGCCCTGGTTGGGGCTGGACTGTGCAGCTTTCCACTGTCACCTGCCTGGGCCCAGGCCCTACCTTGCTGCACGTCTGCATCCACTGTTTCTGCATCCCACACCTCAATTTTTCATACTTGGAAAGGTGGTGTGTGAGATTCAGGATCTTTCGGGAGCCAAGAGCCTGTACCAAGATCACACCATTTGGTGAACAGCAGGGTGTTGTTAGCTACACTTGGTCCTCGGAGTCCAGGGAGCCAGTTCCTCACCGCGGATGGTTCTCCTGACACCACAACCCACAGGTGGGCACTCAAGGCTTCAGACCCTGAAAAATCCCCTGGAGACGTTCCAGGGTGTCATGTGGTCATCTGTGTATTCATTAGCTCACACACAGTCTGGGGGTCCAGTTGGCAGCTGGAGAGACTTAAAGCTCACCCACATAGGGTTTACAGGTCAGTGTGGGTGGGAAAAAGGCCTTCCTGCTAAAAGCATCGCACAAGCAGGCATACAGTGACACTGCAAAATTAGGGTGGCAGGGAATGGGGGGCAGGCGCAAACAGCATGGTGGGTGCTGCAGTCAGAAGGCCAGAGGAAGCCTGCCAGAGTGTGTGACACTGGTGGTGTCACCAGCAGGAGGAAGGGGTTCCCCAACCGTCGTGTCTGGCTGGGATGAAGAGGCCGCTCATGCAGGGCTGGAGGCACACTTTCAGGTGGTCACCCAGAGTGCGGGATGTGGGGTGCATCTGTCCTTCAGGCCACCGCGCTGGGTTGTCTGGCCTAGAGAGGGCAGGTGGGACGCCTGCTTCCCACAAGCATGTGTCTTGCAGGGTTAACCACACCAGGGGTTGGTTTTCCCTCAGCAGGACCACCTCACCCTGTTGCAGTACTGTGGACTGGTCCTCTGGTCTGGGGCAGAATATTTTCCTATTATGTCCAGTGCTCGCTTCTGGACTCTCCTTTGTCCACTGCTCCTAGGAAAGAGGAACATGGCCATGAGCCATTTCCCACAGGCTGAGTGTTCCCCAGGTTGGAAGGCATCTCTAGACGATGTGTGTCATGACCCATGATCACTGCTGCCACGTTGCAGTGCGGTGTGAGGACAGGGACCTCACTGCTGTGTGGTCCTCTGTCATAGGTGCTTAGGAAGTCCTCTGTCATAGGTGCTTAGGAAGTCCTCTGTCATAGGTGCTTAGGAAGTCCTCTGTCATAGGTGCTTAGGAAGTCCTCTGTCATAGGTGCTTAGGAAATGCCCACAGGGTCCCCAGCAAGTCCTCTGTCATAGGTGCTTAGGAAATGCCCACAGGGTCCGTGCCTCATGACAGAGGCCACTCACTGAGGCAGGAAGTCTCAAAGAGGCTCAGTGAGGCTGAGCATCTCCGGGTGCCCTCAGGCCCTTGTCACTGCTGGACAGCTGGCGCTCTGAAGATCCTCCCCTGATTTCTCACTTGCAGGCAGCCTCTGACTTTACCCATCCTGAGGGGGATGAAGGGGGTGGAGGGTGGGGGAGTCAGGTTGGTGTCTAGCTATGCAGTGGGGAGAGCACTCCCCTGAGAGGCCGCTGGAGACGGGTCAGGGCTCAGCCACTTCCTGGAGCCCTCCTTTGCAAACGCAGGCGGTATGAGCCACATTGCCACTGCTTGTCCTTGTCACTAGGCCACTCTGTAGCTGTGTGGCTATGCAGCCCATAGCCTGGGCCAGGATGGCAGAGGGCAGCAGATGGACCTGGTCTCCAGCCTCCTCCCAGGCCCAGTTAAGCCAGGAAGGGAATGAAGAAGCACCAGGGAGCTTCGTGGAGCAGCACGAAGCAAACGCAGCGGCCCCTTAGGCGGAGGCAGTAATGCGATGTGTTTCCTGGTCTCCGCGGCACTGTGTTCCCACTCTAGGGTGCACAGTTCCACCTGCACCATACAGGGCCACACCCAGGGTCTGGTACTCAGCAGGTGCTCAGTAAAGTGGGGTCTTGCTCCACCAGCAGGCCTTCCACCGTGTACCGTGCACCTGTGGCCCCATAACCACTGCTGGACTCAGTTGCCTCCGAGAACCTCCATTCAGTGTCCCAGAGGGACCAGAGGAGAGGAACTTAGTTGTGGCCCAGGGCCTCTCTGCAGATGCAGTGGGGATGTCGCCTTTGCAGCCTCCAGCCCCAGTGGCTTCCCTGGCACGGCTGCAGGCAGTTCCTCCTCCACTAACTCCTCACTGCAGGGCGCTTCTCTGCAGGCTGCTGGAGCATCCTTAGGAGGTGCCTGCCAGCCAAAGGGACGGTGACAGGAGAGGGAGAGACGCCATAGGGAGAGTACGGGGGAGCCACTGTGCCTTAGCGCCTTGCCTGCATGCTGCTTGTTAAAAGCAAAGCGCTGAGTCCACGTCATCCTTGGGATGAGGAATTAGCCTGCAGCTGCTCAAGTGAGAATTATCATGGAACCGGAGGGCGCCTGGAAGAGAATGGAGGATGCAAATATGGAGACAGCACCCATGATCCCGCGGATCTCGCCGCTCTTCATCCAAAAGGTCGTCATCTTTTGGATTTGGAACCATCTCCCCAAATCCCAGGTCCTGCAGATACTGAATGCTCAGCCTAACAGATGTTAAGAAAGGCAAAGTCATTGCGGGGAGAGTGGTCCAGCACTTTCTGTCTGGAAGGTGACGTCCAGCAGCAGGTGGGGAGGGACCCCTGCGGCGACACAGCTGCAGCGTGGGTCCTTCCACTCCGGGTGGACCGGAGTTCTG
>PVJX010007881.1:0-69319 GCA_004027295.1 Dolichotis patagonum | reverse complement strand
GAAGTCAGTGCCGGACAAGAGCCAGGAAGATCACAAGTTGGAGCCCAGCCTGGGCAACCTAGACCCTGGTTCAGGATTAGCTCAGGACGAAGGTCTTGGCTTCGATCCCTAGGATTGGAAAAAAAAAAATAACAACGGAGGGGGAGAATCAGGATTCAAACCCAGACCGTGGATCCCAGAGTCTCTGTTCCTAACCATGAAACTATCCAATGCTCTCAATCCTTCATCTGAGTGGTTGGTAAACTGAGGTAGGATCTTTGGACGGTGATTGGACTACAGGGTGGTACAGCTGACTTGTGGTTAGGAGATGGGGTCTGGTGGGAAAAGCAGTGTCTCTGGGGATGTGACCTGGGAGGGTGCATCTCTGTCCCTGCACCTGCTTCCATGATAAGCAGCGTTTCCTCTGCCCCTGTGCCCCTCTTCCTCTTTTTTGGAGCCAGCGAACCAGGGACTGAAACATCAGCCAAAATAAACCTCTCCTCTCTTCAATTGCAGGTGTTGGGTATTTTGTCCCGGAAAGAAGGAAAGTGGCTAAGACAGGGTGTGTCTCGTGCGCGTACGTGCAGATGTGTGTGTGAGGCTCTTTGCTCCCTGGTCCACCCCAGCTAACTTAGCCTGTCCTTCTTTACCAGAAAGAAATCGCAAGTGTGTCTGTACATGGCAAGAGACTTCTGGCACTTACACCCAGAGAGCTCAAAAGCCTGCTTCCCGTCTCAGCTCCTCTCGCCAGAGCTACCAAACAGGGACCTCAGTTAGAGACCACAGGGCTGAGGACGGGAAAGGAGGGTGGGCTTGGTTTCTTCCAAGGCGACCACTAAAATGAGGGAGTAAGAGGAGACCAGGTCCAGTCCCTCAGGGCAGCACTGAGGCTTCTCTGTCCCCTCACTCTAACCCAAAGACAGTGGCAATACAAAGAGTTCAGGGGAGGGACGGTGGTGCCCGGGGAAGCCTCCAGAGGAAGGGGTGTCAAGCTTTTCCCAGCCTGAGTGGCAGCTTTCACAGAAGCAGACCTAGATGTGTTACTAGTCCAAAACATACGTACATTTAAATGTAAGAAAAGAATGTGACTGACCCGTATGGACTGATATAAAATGATCTCCCAGTAAACAAAGCAAACGGAAGAACAACTTGTCCAACAGGAGTTCAGGTATCCCAAGCTACTAATGGGGGTTAATTGTGTAGGGAGGGTAAAGAAATTGGCACAAGGGAAAAAGGGGTCTTTTGTCACTCTATGTAAGTATATAATGTTTGGGTGTCTTTCTAATAAACATATATTTATAAATTACTTGAGTAATTTTTTACATATTAAAACTTAAAAATATATATATTGATGGTATTTAAACCTCCCCACCAAAAACTAAGAATGGCTGAAAGGGTAAGAGGTTGGATGTTAGCATAAACCTGCTCTCTATAATTATCACCCAATTTTTCCTGACTCTGAAGCACGCGCTCTGCAGAATTACACTGCTAAAAGTAGGGGAAGGAACTCACACTTTCCCCTTCCTACAGCCAGAGCAAAAGCACTAGTTACTAGCAGATTCCCAAGTGATGGTGTTGCTTTCTCCTGCGCAGACCAAGCTCTGGGACCACTGGCACTGAGTATGACATGGTCCTGCTTCTGCGGGCAGAGGGTTTTAAGGCTGCAGAGGACGCCAGAAGCAAAGGTGCCCGTCAGGTGAGCCCCAATTGTGCTAATGGGATTGGGGATCAAGGCTGGAAGGTGAGGATAGAATAAAACCGAGGCACCCTGAATACATTTTAAGGAGAACTTGCGTGTGTCTGTGAAAATCTAGGCGGGAGGAATCAGGAGCCAGTGAGTTGGGATTACTTGGGGAGAAGAAAGAAAGGGAAAAAAATCCCAAGCCATGCGCTATCCCAGGCCACCCAATGGCCAGCCATAGAGGAGGGTGTCTAGACAACAGAAATATCCACAGAGGATTTTTTAGTAGTTTGCTAAGAGATATGTATGCAGTGTACTTTTCCGTCATCATCTGGTGTAATGTTCGGTAAAATTTGCGTTTCTTCTTAGTATTTGATGTGTGAGTGGATTCCTCAGAAGTGATGAATTCTACATCTGATGCTGAATGACCCCAGAGACGGCTCCTACAGAAGGCAGAGCTGCCCCCAAGGACTGTACTGCTCCATCTCCTGCATGTTGGCAACCTACTCGGGACCCCTTCTGTCTCTCTCAGACAGAATCTTTCTTTCAATAAATGTATTTTACTCTTAACCTCTGTTGTTCCTGAAATTCATTCTTCGATTTTAGAGAACACAAACTGGCGGACATACTAGGTTGGGAGTTTCATTCCCCTATTTCAAAAGGAGGCAGTGGAGTGGTGATAGATGGGCGATGAGCCTCTGCTTCTGTATTTTGGGCACTGATCCTTTGTGAGTAGCTCTGGGTAGTGTGGAATCTAGGGCAACAAATACAGGAAAACCCACTGTCTCTGCCATCGCTGAAGGACAGTTCAGCCTTGTTGGTGGGGAAGAGGTGTGGAAAAGATAGCAGATAAGAAGGCTGGAGGACCCAGAAGAAAAAGCCCCAGCTTGGGGCTTGGAAATGAAAGAAGAAGGGCAAAGGTCAGAGGGTTGGTTTCTTGGTGACTGGGGCAAATAGGGCCGAGCTTCTCTTTCTCCTCTTCTTCCTTCCTTTGTGCTGTCTTTTGTTCCAGGTGTGTGGCTTCAAAAACATAGGGCCCTTAGGTCCCCTTGCAAGAGACAGCTCAAAGGTGTCTAGAGCCACCCCACCCAAAGCAGCAGCAGCAGACACAGCAGCTGACGATAAGACCAGTGTGGCTGCAAGAAGCCAGCGTGAGCTTCTGATTTCCGATTCAGTTAGGCCAAAGCTGATAAGCAGAGGGGGCTGCCCCGAGGGCCATGCTGCTTGGCCACTGCTGAAGTCCAGCCTCCAGGGGCTGAGGTCTTGGTCCTTTATTGTGTCCTCAGCTTACTCAGTTCATTCATTCGTTCACTCGCTTTATTGAGTGACCTGAACATTCTCATAATAGTCTCTTGTCTCGTGATGGAGAGAATAGAGAATAAGCACCGGCCCCTGCTCTCCAAGAACTTATCACGGGGACAGAAGCACTACCAGGGAGGCATGTGATCAATTAACAGACAAGACAGTGTGAGTCCAGACACCGAAAGGGGACAGAACAGAGAGAGATCTAGGGGAAGGAGGTGGAGCAGTACAGTAAATGACTTGCATTTCTGCACTAGGTTTTTTTTTTTTCAAGCTGCTTCCTCTGCAAAATGAGAGGTCAGAAGGAATCCAATCAGGGCCCCATAGACAAACATGGGTGACATCGGAGCTCCCGAGCACGTTGGTTGCAAGTGGCAGGACCCCCAATTCAAATAGGCTTACTCCAAAATGATGGGGAATTTATTGACTGTATAATTGATTGGCTCAAGATTAGGCCTCAGGGTTTCAGGCATAGTTGAACCCAGGCACTCAAATCAGTCTGTCAGCAATCATCTCTCTCCAGCCCCAACAACCTTTGTTTATTAGGCCCGACAGGATGAAAAATGTGGAGTCTAAGTTTTTCAAAGTTCTAGAAATGTTTTGGCAGCAGCCCCATCTTTTAGTTGATCTGCTTTCCCAGAATCTTCACTGTCCTTGCTCAGAGCAAATTGTTGATGTCCTTGACTATAGACTGTCTCTGACACTTCCCTTCCCCAGCTTTTCTTCTCACCTGTTTGGCTTGTTTTGTTGCTCTTCCCTGCGGGGAGAAGGAAGACCAAGAGTGAGCTAGGAGAAGGTTTCAGAAGAGAGTCCTGCAGCCTGGATTGCTAAACTACATTACTTCCTGGAGGAACCAAAACACAAGATTGGTGGATAAGGAGAGACCAGACCTTGGGAGTCTAAGGAATCAGTCACTCTCTTGAAAGTAATAGGGAGCCATTGAGGGCTGTAGCAGGTATGTACACAATCAGGTTTGCACCTCACTAGCAGAAAGAGCCCCTTGGCTGTGGAAGAGGCAGGGTTAGAGGGAGACCGTGGGTTCTTGCAGTGTTGTAGGAGAAAGACCACAGTAGCCTTATGAGGCAGTGACAGCCACAGGTGTGGGGAAAAGTGGACCATTCGTGACAGGTTGACAGGACCTGGTGCAGTTTAGATGCAACAGATAAGAAGGGAGAGGCTCTGTTGTGAGGTGGGTAGCAGAGTGGCGTGCCTTGTAGGAAACGGTGAGCTCAGCTGTTTCTTGGGTCGGAGGTGCTCCAAGGACATCTGGTGGACGATGTTGGGGTGGAGGATGGTTGGCACCTCTGGAGCTCAGGAGAGAGGGGAGAGGCCAGGGCTCCTGTGCCACTGCCTTGCCAGCACCTCAAGAGGGGCCCTGTGCTGCCCGATGGGGTCAGTTGCACCAGATCAAATACAGAACCTCCGGTAACTGCCAGTGACCACAGAGGCTTCTTCAGAAAGCAGCCTCACAGCAGGATGTGCCTGGGAGGAGTTTTGAGGGCCAGGGGAAGGGGAAGGAAGGGGAGGGACAGTACTGGCCTGTGAAACACCAGGCTCTTCGCAGATCTGGAGCCAACAGTCAGGCCTCAGGACCCTCGGTGAGGCTCATTCCGGATATCGGGCTCCTCCTCGGGGCTGCTGGCCTTGTGGGGCGGGACTGTGGGAGAACTCATCTGCCAGAAGACTTGGGGTGCTGAGGGGCTGTAGCCAAGCCAAGGTGGGTGCCGGCTGGATGTTGGTATCTGGGGAGGGATCCAGGAGAAATCTGAGCGGGGTGAAGAGCAGGCAGTGGGGCTGGGAGGAGGGATCCTCCAGGAAGAGCCTCAGAAGAGCCGGGCCCTCCCTGGCTCTTAGGAATGCAAGTCCACGGTTGCCGAAACCTGTCTTTCTGAGCAGCGTTACCCAAATGCGGCAGCTCCTAGGACTGTTCTTCCTGGTCATGATCACTCAACCCATCTTTATACCATAAGAGGACCTCTCCTTTCTTCTCCTTGACTGCTATACATTCCATTACTAACAAAGCTAACGATCCATGCCTCTCGTGTAGCATACGCTTCTTATCTCCTTTGACTGTCACTAGCAATTGGAAGGTTTTGTGCCCATTTTATAGATCAGGACAACTGAGGCATAGAGAAGCAAAGCAACTTGCCAGAGATTGCGGAGGGGGAGGGGGTAGAACAGCAGCACTCAAAATGCATCACCTGGGTCCTTGTCTAGGACCCTTCTGGCATATCACCTATTCATTCCTCTCCTGGATCACACTAGTCTGGTTAATTTTGTCTACACCTAGGGCTCCAGCAGCTTCCCCATGTGCAGAGCATGGAGGAGGCCTGTCCTCTGTCTTCGAGAAGCTGACTAACCATCTTGGGAGCAGAGGTGTGGCCAGGAGTGTCTGACAGAGAAAGTACAGTGCCCTAGAGTACCCAAGAAGACAGGTGGTGTGGTTGGCATGGGAGAGAGATGTCCTGGTGTGGCATCAGGGAGGGCTCTGGGAACAGTGGCACTTGGGCTGAGGCTTCAGAGAGAGAAGGGCTTGGTGTGCAGAAATGAGGCAAGGGGCATCCCGGCAGAGGGGAACGGAGCACGCGAACCCAGAAGCAGGAAGGGGGTGCACAAGTCAGGACCAGGGACGGACGGCAAGGGGCTCCATTTGGCTGCTAAAATGTAGGGTTTGGGGAGCACTCTCAGGCGCAAGCCTGCCTAGTCCTTCCTTAGCCCCAGGTGGCTTTCAAATATTCCCTCCTTGGGCCCACCCCGCCTCTCACTGGGGATTGCTACTGCCGAGCTGTCTCCTGGAGCCCCGGGCTAGGGCTAGCGTGAGAGACAGGAATGCTAGGATGTCCTCCTGCCGTCTGGCCCCCTCGGATCCTGCTGGGCTCCTGTCCCAGGGAACAATGCTTCCACCGCCATGGGCTCCTTCCCTCCAGGTGTTTCCTTCCCGGTCAGAGGCAAACTCAGCTGAGGAAACCAGGGCCAGCCAAGAAAGCAGGGCTCCGGTGTCCCATCCCCTAGCAACCTGTGAATCCTCCTGGGCCCCCTGGGGTGAGCTTGAGGGGCTCAAAACTCAGAGCTCAGCCTCCCACCACCCCTCCCTGGGGGTCCATCAATTTGTGCTCTAAACCCCTTGCCTGGCAAGTCTGATTCTCCCTGGAGCCCTGGAGCAAGGTCATTCTGTGGGAGGGAAAGAAAGGAGAGAAGCTGTGAGAAGGTGAAAGAGGCAGGTGACAAGTGACACTGGACCCTCGCTGTGCAGACTGGTGGACAGGACAGGAGGGAGGCTGAGTCCAGGCCCAGAAGCTCCCTGACTTTTCTTCTCTGGATTGCTCCTGCAGGGTAGCCACAAGGAAACAGGGCGTGAGGTCACCCTTCTGTCTGAACGCTGCTGCTGCCCCAAGGGCAGGAATGCGGTCTGGGGAGGGCAGGGAACCCTCAGACCTGCACTCCGCTGAGCCGGGGTCCTGAGCCTGGCCCCTTCAGATCCGCCTCCAAGTCCTCTCTCTCCAGCCTTCATGGACCAGGAAATCGTCCCCTCTTGTCACGTGCCAAGTACAGCTGTGACCAGGCTCCCTCGGGCCCATTTTCCCCACAGGGGAGTGACCTGCTCTGTGTGTATCTGCCCTGAGGACCAGTCGTGGCCACTGTTCCGAATGGATGCTCTCTAAATCTCCACTCCTTCCTGCATCTCTTCATTCATTTTTTATTCTTTGTCTCTGAGGTCGTCCTCTGGGGAAAACTGTGAGTGATCCTCTTGCCCTACTTAAAACTAACACATTAACCTGCCCCAGGCTGCAGAGTCAGGCAGAGGAAACCAGACTGCAGAGACAAAGGCCTTCGTCACTCGCTGCCCAATGAGCAGAGTGTGGTGATGCCTGGTTTCTCTGGTCACCCAAGTCCTACGCGGCAGCACGGAGCCCACCCAATGGGAGTCAGGCATCGCAGCAGATGGGCCCTGAGCTTAGGAAACCCTGGGCTTTCACGGTCAATGTCTCCATGATGATGGGCAGCATATAAATCTGCCTCTGAGCTGGAGGGAAAACGCTCTGTCTTCCAAGGCTACATAAATATTCCTTTAATTATTTTGGGGGGAGGCGGTACTGGGAATTGAATTTAGAACCTCGTATTTGCCAGGCAGGTGCTGTGCTGCTGGCTGTATCTCTGCCCTCACATAACTATTCCTGAAAAGATGGTGTCGAAAACACCCACGAAGTGAGCACAGCCTCCCGTTCTCCTCTCACTTGATGTCTGATGCCTGGTGTCTGGTGGTGACCAGAAAGTGTCTCTGCTGCTCTCTTTGCTGGGGTAATTCTCCTGCAGGTACGGCACGGGTCCCCCGTCTCAGGTTCCTACTCACAGCCACATCCCCCACTCCCAGCAAACGTCACCTTTTAAAGTCGCACGCATTGGTGTGTGGGGAGATGTTGGCTGAGGGTACAAATTTCACTTAGGAAGAGTAAGCAGTTATTTGAGACTTTTTGCACAGCATGGTGACTGTAGTTAATAATGGTGTCATGTATCTATATGTGCCCTGACTTATGATGACTCAACTTAGGATATTTGAGCTTTACAGCAGCTCCAGGGTTACCTACACAGCCTACCTGTCTCTCACGTTGGGGACAGTACTGAGTGCTATGAGATATTCATCACTTTAGTATGGAACAGGCTGTGTGGTTTTGCCCAAATATAGGTTAATTCAAGGGTTCTAGGCTAAGTCACAATGGGCAGTAATTTAAATGCAGTTAATTGGCAACTTACGATATTTTCAAACTTAAGGGCTTATCAGGATGTAACCTCTCTGTAAACTGATAAGCATCTGTATTTAAAAATTGCAAAGAAAATAAATTTCAAATGTTCTCTCCACAAAAAGTGTCACACAGGATCATGCCTGCCTGTGATCCTGGGACCTCTGTAGGCTGAGGAAGGAGAATCATGAGTTTAAGGCTGGGTGGGGCAACAGAGAGAGAAACTGGTTCAGAAAGAAAAAGTTAAGCTAAATGATGAATATGTTAATTAGCTTGACTTACTAATTCCACACCATATGCATACATTATAACACAACCCATAAACATATACAAAGTAAACCGTAAATACATACACAAATTTTAAAAATATAAAATAAACCCCAAATATCCCTCCCCAACTCCAGAACTTCTCATTTCCCTTCCCAACTTGTTTTAATAGCATTTGTTGTCATCTAACATACAATGTAAATGTTTGGTTTGTTGCCTGTCCCCTCCGTTCCCACTATGCACCCACTGGTACACATGCAATCTTTGAGAACAGCTCTCCTTGTCTGCTCCTATATCTCCAAGTCTGGAACCATATCTGGCATATAGAAAGTGCTAAGTAAATGTTTGTTGAATGAATAGTTGAATTCATCTACTTATTTAGTCTTCAGTTGGAAACCTGGCTTTCCTACCCTTTCCTGCCGCACAGCGTCTGGTGTATGATTGAGAGCTGCTGTGTAAGTGAACCGGTGAGTGAATGGTGCGGGGTGTAAGGTGAGAGGTCAGAGTTCAGGCCATGTAAGGTGAGAGGTCAGAGTTCAGGCCACCGTCCCTGCTACTCGCTTCCCCCCCCCCATGCCTGTTGCCAGCTTTCCTGTGAGCTGCCCTCCTGTGGTTACCGGGACAACGGGGAGTGAATGTAGATGCAGCCCGAGTTATCCAAGATGGGGCTGAGACAGATCAGCTACCACCAGTGACAAAGCGGCCGGCCACCAGCTGAGTGTGGCACCATACAGCATCCTTCTCATGGTGGTTTCTGACCCCTCTTTCCAAGGGGACTGCTGTCTCCTTAGCCAGAACGCTGAGCACCAGCATGCTTGTCATCTCTGTTTCCTGGGCCATTGGCTGTACTAACTATGCCACGCAGCCTTGTGTCTTTCCTCTAACTTGGGAGTGGCTTGGGGACAGTGACCCTGTCTTGTCTTCTTACAAGCAGCTGGCATTCATTCATTCAATAATATTTGTTGAGGTTTTCCTGGGTGGCACAGGGAATGGGTTACAACAGTGTACCAAGCAGAATCCTTGCCTTCACGGAGCTGTATTCAAGTGGGGCTACTAGTCAGTCAACAAACACAATATAATGTATCAGGTGCTATGGAGAAGCACAAAGATGAACCATGAATGTTTGATGAATGACTTATATGGCTTCATCAGCAATCTTAATGCCCAGCTCCTATCAGGTATTCTGTAATTAACTCTTCACTTTGAGAGCTAGGACTTCAACCCTCATATAACTTGCAGTTGGCCAGTGTGTCTGCCTTTGAGAGCCCAGCGGGTGGTATAAGTTGTGACACAGACAAAATGACAGTGCTCGTGCAGTGGGGACCAACACAGCTCTGTGCTGTGGATCAGGAGGATGAGACCCAGGGGCTTCTATGGCATTTCAGCAGGGGCAACTGTTCTTCAGTGCTCTGATCATCCCCACGCGGAACTTGTGGGCCCAGTGTTGTTAAGTCTTCCGGTTACTTCTTTTGAACAAAAGCTTGAATTTTGATTTGTACGTGAAATCTGACTTTTACGTGTTGGCCAGAGATCCAGGTGTCCAAAATCTGTGAGGTTCTCCTGGAAGGATGTTTGCTTTTCCCTATACGCCATGGAGGCTTTTGGGGTTTCACCATACGTGTGGCTTTCAAACTGAATTTTAACCTTGAGCTCAGCAGTGCGCGGTCCCAGGGTTTTCCCATGCAGATCTGTGAAATAAGAAGTCTTATGACTGTGTTAGTCAGGGTTCTCTAGAGCAGCAGCGCCAGTAGACGATTCCGAGATTGTAGAGGCTGAGAAGGCCCAGGAGGGCAAGTCATGATGTTCTAGCCTAAGTCCAAAGGCCCAAGAATCAGGGGAACCGAATGTGTGAGATTCAGTCTGTGGCTGAAGGTCTAGCAGGCAGAGCACTGACGTCCCAGAGTGGGGAAACAGGGAAGCTAACAGACAGGACAAGTTCAGCCTCCCTCTGCCTTCCTGTTCATTCAGACTCTCGAAGGATTAGATGGCGCCCACCCACCTCAGGGAGGCACAGCTTCTTTATTCAATCCTAATTCCATGCTAATCTCTTCCTGAGACTGCTAGCTTCTTTATTCAATCCTAATTCCATGCTAATCTCTTCCTGAGACTGCTAGAGTGTGCACGTTGAATGTACCCCTGAAGGCCCATGTGATAAAGGCCTGGTCCCCAGAGTGGCACTACTGGCAGGTGGTGGGGCTTGGTGTGTTTTCTTGAGGTCACCGTGGGTGTGCCCTTGAAAGGGACTGTGGCACCTTGGCCCTTACTCCTTCTCTTTTGCTCCCTGGCCTGTGAAATAAGTGGGTTTGCTCATCTCTATGCTCCCACCATGATGTGCAGCCTCACTATGGCTCTAACCAAAGGGTCATTGAGGAGTGAGACTTCCAAAACTGTGAGGTAGAATAAACCCATCTCGGTATAAGTTATCTCAGGTATTTCATTATAATAATGGAATGCTGACTAACCCATAACCGCCCAGCCATACCCAGAAAAAATGCTTTACCAGGTATCTGGGCATCCCTTGGTCTAATCAAGTTGACACATGAATTTACCATCACATCCAGGTGTGATGCTGCACACTTGGAATCCCAGCTTCTTGAGAGGTTTAAGTCAAGTGGATGGCAAGTTTGAGATTAGCCAGGGCAACTTAGGGAGGCCATATCTCAAAATAAAAAATAAAAACGATGGGAATGTAGGCTAGTGGTAGAGAGTCCTTGTGTTAGATTCCCAGTAATACACACATACACACATTAACCATCACAAGCATGCTGTAGACATCAGGCCTATGAGGTATTTGCAATATCTTAATGGTGGGCCAAAAGTGTACAAGACCGTTTTGTAACAAAACTCTGCAGCAAGTTCAGCCACACTGTGGTCAATAAACAGGTAGAGTCTGGTAGACCAGTATCCCCACAGGGAGTGACTCACTCACTCACCTACAGATTCTCAGGTCTTCCACACGGAGAGGGTCATAGACGCTCTTTGATTTACTCAACAACCTCCGGTAGCCAAAACACTGCCAGGAACTAACAGAGCCCAAGGGCCCTCTGAGCCACACATCCCGCACTGTGCCAGTAGATGCTCAGGAATGGAACTCGTATGCTCTTTCTGTGGTTGGTTTCTCAGGCTTCAGTTCTGTATTTCACCTTCAAGATGACCGTGTATGTTCATCTGGTTCCCCACCCTTTGGTCGATTGGCGGTTGGGTAGAAGAGCAGAGATCTAAGGCAGGACTGCAGCCAATTCAGACGACACTGTCCAAATCAGGAAATGGCACCCACTGCACAGACGGTGGCTCCCTGGATGGGTGAATTACAAAACTTTGCCTCCCCAGTTGGGTCAATTACCAAAGGGCCAGTGGGGCACCGGGCTGGGCAGGAGCTCCCACTGCCTCCTATGTACAGGATGTCAGCACTGCTGAAGTGAGGGTTCACATACTAGGGGTGAAAGAGTAGGCCTCATTCCACAGCAGGTGGCGCCCGTCCGCTCCTGTGAAGGGCTCGGCAGCCTTCGCTGTGCTAGGCCTCACCATCCACCAGCTCCCATCGAGACCCTCTGGGGAAGCAGTCAGAGGCACCGTTTGGTGTTTAAGAGGATGAGTTTTATTCCGCTTCTCATTCTGGAAGTGAAAACAAATGAGAAGCTGATGTGTTTTGAGAATGAGCTGGGTTCTGCTCGTTTCCATTTCCTGTCTCCATGCGAGCTGGCCCCTTGTGGTCAACAGCCCCAAAGGACAGGAAATAAGACTGCAGAGGTCCACTGCGGGAGGGGCAAGGGAGCAGCACACAGCTTCCCCAGCACCTGCACAAATATACACAAGTGCTGAGTAAATGTTTGATGAGTGAGTGAATGAATGGATAAATGAATGCATCAATCAGGAGGCTTTCTGAAAAATCAGAAGCCCTTATACAGTGATTGTTAAGGTTTCTTACGATTTTACCTACAATTCCAACATGGCGCGGATTGACAATTAGCTCTGAAACATCCTCACCTGTCCCCATTAGCTCCCTAGCTGAATACCTCTCTTCTAGCCTTTGTCTGATCCCACCTGTACAGACATTTATTTATGTCTTCATTTGGCAGAGGGGGCTCTGTGAGGTCTGGAGGGCACGGAGGAAGGGACGCGGAAGGCAATCACAGGTTGAGACTTGAGCTCTTTTGGTTCCATTATCCAGGGGCCGTGAGACTTTTGGCAAGATTCTTTACCTGTCTTCATTCATCAAATACCTGAAAAGTGTACTCGCTGTCTCCTGGGAGCCAGTGATGCCCTAAGTCCTGGGCACACTGCTGCAAACAAGACACGGCTGGACTCAGGGCTGACGGAGAGCAAATTCTAATCATTAGGCAGGAAAAGTTCATCAGGACCCAGAACAATTCCCAATACCGACCAAGGCTGTGAATGGAAAGGCCTTTCTGAGGAGGGGACAGTTAAAATGAGACCTGAGCGGCCGCAGCAGTGGTGCTCCGGGCAGAGGCATGCTGAGCTTTGGTACAGCGCAGGGGGTGACAGGCAGCCCGGGGAAGTGTGAGGGGAGCAAAACGAAGCCAGGCTGGATGGGGATCGGGGCCGCACCGCGCCAGCCTGCAGGTAGATGAGAAGTATGTGCTTCACTAGAAGCCCCAGGAGAATCTATTCGAGGGCTTTAATCAAGGAATGGGTTTCAGGGGACAAAATCAAGCTGTAATACCTTTCGGGGGTCCTGCTTCCGTCTAAGCGAGAGATGCTGGCATCTTGACACAGTGAGCTGGAGTAAGGTTAGCATCATTCTTCACACCCACACAGGAAATAGAGAAGGGCCTGGAACCCTGGTTTCAGCCTCCGTCCCCCCTTACTGTACACGGGTTAGAATCTAACTCTGCCCTGGGCCCAGCTGCTGGGGGGGGGGGTTCTGATCATACTATGTGGCCATTTTTAGCTTCTTCACTGAGACTGGGAATTTCCCAGGTTGACCACAGTCTTTCACTCATGGTCAGATTTTCACGGTTCATTGCTTTTTCTTTGAGACAGAATCTCACTGTGTTGCCCAGGCTGGTCTTAAACTGCTGAGCTCAAGTGACCACTTCCCTCAGCCTTTGAGTAGATGGAACTAAAAGTGTGCGCGACCACGCCTGGTCCAGGAAGCAAGTAAAAAAAGAACAATACAAATGGTGGACACACTGCTCTCCTCAGTGGACTTCTGATCATTCAGTATCGTACTTTCTACCTGATGCTTTGGGAATGAGGAGGCAGAGGCTCAGAGGGGTCTGTGATGGACCTCCCAGGCCAACTCTAGGAAAACTGGATTCAAACTCAGTTCTCTGGATTTCAGCCCCCACAGCAAAGCACAGACTGCATAGCCTTCCAGCTCAGCAGTCTCTGTAGCCCAGAAAGAGAGTAGTGATTATTTTAAAAGATTTGATTTTCATTCAGATAGTAAGTTACATAGTGTAATGCAGTGTCAGTGTTCTTAAATTGGATGGGTGGGCTCGTGGGGGCTCATTTTCAAGATACCTCATAACTTACATATGCATTAGCTTTCTTCTTTTATATGTTCCTTTCTCTGCATGGTAAAAATAAATACAGTCAAATATGTTTGTATTAAGAAATCAAAAAATGTAGAAATGCATTAAAATTAAAATTATCTGTAACCCTACAGCTTATGAGTAAATGATGTCACTTTCTTTGTTGCTGTCATTACTGTAATTTAGTACGTATCATTAAAAGATAAGACACACACAAAGTAGTAAAACTGAGGAAATACAATTGGACCTATGGCTCTATCTTGTCACTGCTAATTTTACTGTGAGGAGTCACTGCTAATTTTACTGTGAGCCCTCTAACATCCCTTTTTCATAATTGTTTGGCACTCCAGTTCCTTTGGCTCCCCTATAAATTTTAGAATCTACTTATATGTACTTACAAAAGTAAATACTTGTGATATTTTAATTGGAATCACGCTAATCTATAAGCCAGTTTGGGGAGAATTGACCTCTTCACCATATTGGGTCTCGACTTCTTTCTCATAAACACAGTAGGTCTCTTCCATTTATGTTGGTCTTCTTTGATTTATTTCATCAGCGTTTTATAATCTGCATCATATAGATCCGATACAGGTTTTGTTAGATCTATACCTTAGTGGTTCTTTTTGTTTTCCCTTTTGGAGTTATTGTAAATGGTACTGTGTTTGAAATTTGGTCTCCAATCATTTGCTGTTACATGTAGAAACACGATTGGTGCTGTTTTGACTTTGTTTTTGTGAGCTTGCTACCCTCTCTCACTAGTTTTAGATTTTTGTATAGTCATTTTGTTCATATTTATTATTCATCTTGTTCATTTTAGTATTATCTATATAGACGCATCACTTGCAAATATGATTTGATTTGCAAATAGTTTTATTTCTTCCTTTTCAATATTCTTCCACCTCCTCCTTCTTCTTCTTCCTCTTCCTCCTTCTGCCCCTACTACTCAACAACTTCCTCTTTTCTCCTTGTCACATTGGCCACATTATCACATTAAATCTTATGTTGAATAACAGTGGTGAGAGTGAACATCCTTGCCTGTTCCTAATTTTTGAGAAGACAGTTTTTCACTATTAACTATGCTAGTTGTGGTTTTATTTGATAAGTATCTTCCATCATATTAATATATTTACTTCATTTTTCTAATTTGCTATAGATGTTTATCATGAGTGAGTGTTGAAATTGTCAAGAGTTTATGCTGCATCAATTGATATAGTCATTTAGTTTTTCTTTTCTTTTTCAATCTATAATGTAGTAGATTGATTTTCAAATACTGGACAGTATTGGCTCCCTAGAATAAACCCATCAAGTCATTGTGCTCTAGTCTTTTTTACATACTGCTGGACTAGCCTGCTAATATGTGGTTGAGAATTTTTCTCATTTGTGCTGGAATTGGTCCTTTTTCTTTTCTGGTACTATCTTTGGTTTTAGTGCCATGGTAATGCGAAAATTTAAAAATAAGTTAGGAAATGTTTATTTATGGACCCATGTACTATTTAGAAACATACTGTTTAACATCCAATTTGGAGATTTTCTAGTCATCTTTATGTTATTGATTTCAAGCACAATTTCATTATGGTCAGTGAATGTACTTTGTATGTAAATATTTTAAATTTGTTAAGGCTTGCTTTGTGACCCACGATATAATCTAGACAGAAAGGTGAATGTCTCATGTATACTTACAGAGAATTTGTATGCTGCTGCTGTTGTGTACGGTGTTCTACAAGTGCCAATTTAATTCAGTTGGTCAATAGGATTGCTTAATTTCTGTATTCCGGAATTTTCCATATTCCGGCTAGTTTTCTATCTCTTGTCCTATCAATTACTAAGAGACCTATTAAAATTTCCAGCTACAATGGCAGAACTAGTTATCCTTTAGGTCAATTAGAGATTTCTTCCCAGCATTTTGAAGTTGATTAGTTTTTCTTTTCTGTATTTTCAAGCCCTGCTGTTAGGTTCATGCACCTTTAGGACTGTTATATTTTTCTTATGAATTGATCCTTTGATCTCTGTGTAATGTTCCTCTTTGCTCCTACTTTTCTTTGAAATCCACTTTGGCTTATGTTTATTTAGCTCTTTGAGCTTTCTTACATTTAGTGTTTGCATGGCAGAGCTTTTACTTTCCTGTTCTTTTGCTTTTAGCTTATTTATATCATATTTAAGTGAACTCACTACAGACAGCATAAAGCTAGTCCTTTAGTCAGAGTTTAGACCATTTACATTTAACATAATTATTTACTACAATTATTTACTACAGTAAGCTGCCATTTCCTTATTCATTTCATTTGCTCTAGTTGTTTTTGCTCCTCTAATAAAGGGGAAAGGCAATGGGGATTCTTCCCATGCCCTTGGACCTGCAGTGCCTCTAGTTCTAAGCGAAGAGTTCCCTGCTAGCCTTTTAGTCACCTGCAGGGCTAACACTGCCATCATTGCTGCAGGATTGCCTGCAGGTATAATTAAAGACAATTCCACCTCCCTCTCTGTCCAGACACAGCATCACACTGCAGGAAAACCGCAGAATCCATTGTCCGATTGTTCCTGCTTTGAGTTCCGGTTTCCTTCCACATTCTGCCTGTTTCCTTCCACTTTTCAGAGTCCTCGTGAAGCTGCTCTGGGTGCAGCGTGTGCACTGTTCGTTCAGCTGTGTCAAGTGGGAGCGCTAAGAGGGGCCGTACTTTTCCAGAACCAGAACCTCCTGTGTTGATTTGCTGTTTGTTTTCACTGAAGTTGTTCAATGCATTTATGCAAACTTAGAAATAAGCTTTTAAAAGTTGGTATAAGAAATGTGATATTTTGTTATCTACCCCTTACAAATTAATACTTTGGAAAGTCTTTTGAATTCGGTAAACACAGATACGCATCGCCATTTTAAAACAACTTAATGTAAATATTAACTCGTATTTCACTTAACATTTCCATATTTGTATATATTGTGCTTTAACTGTACCCCCATCCACCCACACTACCACCCCCTCTTGCCCTTTCTGTTCTCCGCCTCCCCGCTTTCCTCTCCCTTCCCTAAGAGTCCCGCTTCTAATTCTTTTTGGGTTTTGTTTACATGTAGACATCACCATTTTGTGGTTTCATAGAATCCTAAAACACAGATGACTATAAAATATTTAACTGGTAACTGGTACTCTATAATTGGGTTTTTAAGTTTATTCTGATTTTTTCTCCATTATAAATAACGTGGACTTTTGTGGTGGTGGTCTTTTGCTTGTTTTGGGGGGTTTTGTTAATAAGCTATCCAACCAGTGTGAAGTGCTTAATCTATTTTTAAAAACTAATTTTATTAGCTATTGAGATGGTGATTAAGCTAAGCTGGCTTTTTCCAAAAAGCCAAGAATCTTACCTTCTTCTCTATGTTTTGGGGAAGTTGGAATAACAGTTTTCTTTATTCTGTAGGTTCAATGTATGACATTCCTAAAATTATCCCTTTGTTCTCTCTCCATCAGCTTCCCCAAACCTATGCTTAGTTACTTGTTTTCTCTTGAAAGCTGAAGCCCTTGGATTTGGTCAGCGTCTCTCTTTTCTTTTTTGTTATCAGCTTTATTATACTGGGGAGCAGACTCTGAGGGTGCCTCCAATGGAGTCAGTGGTCACGTTAGAGGGTTTGGGCTCTAGAACCCAATGGCCTGAGTTCCAGTCCACATTCCTCTTATTCCTGGCTATTTGACAAGAATCGTTATTTACTGTCTCTGTTCTTCAGCTATAGAACAGGCAGTACCCACCTCATTAGTTTAGTATTTATATTAAAAAGTTGATACTTTTAAGTGCCTACAAGCCTGCCCATCGCATAGTAAGCACTATTTAAGTATTAGTTAAGTATCGTTGTCCCTTGGTATCTTCAGGGTATTGGGTCCAGGGCCTCCCACAGGGCGTCATCTATGATGCTCAAGTCCCCTATATAAAATATGTAGTATTTGCATATAACCTACATACATCTCCCCTTATATTTTAAAGCATTCTAGGTATCTTACAATACCTAGTAAAATACGATACATAAATATCTGTTATGCCGTATTGTTCAGGAAAAAATGACAAGAAAAAAGTATGTATGCGCTCAGAGCAGATGCCAGTTTTTTCAACTGTTTTCCACTAGTGATTGGCTGAATCTACATTGGAACCCACAATACATAGGGCCTTCTGTATTTTTTAAATAAATCGAGACTTCCTATCATTTCGGTATTATTCAAATATTTCTCAAAACCTAGACTTGGGCTGGGGATTTAGCTCAGTGGCATAAGCGCCTGTCTTGCAAGCGTGTGGTTGTGAGTTCGATTCCCCAGTACCGATTTAAAAAAAAGATTAAAAAAAAAAAAGCTGTGTCAAAACCTAGACTTCCTCCAGTGTGCTAGAAACTGAGGTCCCCTAGGAGCCTATCCGGGTCCCAAACACAATTTCCGCACCTTCCTGCCACTCGCACTAACTGTCTCTTCCTTTGCAGAGCTGCCCCTGTGCTGAGAAAGGCCCGCTCCGCGTCCCACTCTGCTGCCCAAGACAACCACATCCTCCTCACACACCCCAGAGCTCCCATGGAGACCTCAGGTCAGTGCGGTGCGGGGAGGGGCCTGGGAGCCTGGCTGCTGAGCGAGGGGCCCCCGTTATGGGAAGGCGCACAGCCAGGGTTGGCAGGGCCACCTGCACCCAGCCAGGCTGTGAGAGCCCAGCTCACCTGCTCAGCTGTGGGAACTTCACATCCGCGCTCATGCATGAGGCCCCAGTTGCTTGCAAGTCACTGCCTGAACGATGAACATAAGGACAATAGCTGAGGTTTATTACCAAATACTTTCAATTGAATTAAAAAAACATATCAAGGAGCGATAAAAACACTCGAAAGATATTAACTGATGTAGTCTTCATAGCGACCCCATAGACAGGTATTATCATTACTTTCATTTTACCAAGATGTGATGAGGGAAAGTTTTTTTGTCCAAGATCACACAGATACTGTATGATGAAAGCAGGGTTTGAACTGAGGAACCCAGGTACCACATCCGTACTCCTGATGGTTCTGCTATGGATTTTCTCACGCATCAGAAGGAGTCTGTAATGTAGGAATGTCATGATTATCTTGTTTTCATAGATGGTAAACTAAGGCTCAGACAGGTCACACAATGTGCTCAATGGCACACAGCTAGGGTGTGGAATCTGAGACGGGAACCCCAAGGAGCTGATCCCAAAGTCTCGATGTTTCACTTTGTGTCACCCTAGGACAAGGCCTAATGATTCTCTCCACAAATGTGTGTCATCTGATGGTCACACAGCAAGTCAAAGACCACTCTTGGGGGTCACAGACTGTAATGCTCTTGAAGATCCCTGTCCTAAAGGAGAAGGAACCTCTAAGGCGAGGACAACCACCCATACACACATGGACCCATACAAATGTTACATCTACTGTGAAAGAAGCTAACAAACAATAGCAGACATCAACTTTCTCCAGTGTGCATTCTTTTGCATCTCCTTCCACCACCAGGGCAGGCAGGAGCATTGCTGGGGACAAGCTATCCTGACACTGTGACCTTCCTCTCTCATTCAGGAAGGATGGTCTTCTAACTCTGAGCATCTCATCACTGACTCTCTCCTCATCCAATAGATAAAGTATCTGGGGCTCCAAACGGATCCCCCAAAGCAGCTATTCTCACGCTAGCTGCACATCAGAAGCTCCTGGGGAATTATTTTTAAAATTCAGTGATTTGGCTCCACCCTCAGAGAGCTAATATAATGGGGCTGGGGTGTAGCTTGTTGGTAGATGTTAAAGTTTTCCAGTGCTTCTCATGTGCAAGTACAACTGGGAACTAGCAGAAAAGTGAAACACCTTTGGGAAAGTCAGAGGGAGGAGTCTGTTTGGGGTCACAGGGCAATGGAGGGTTGGGATTGCCAAGTCCTGAGACTGATTTGAAAGGTCTGAAATCAAGGCACAGGCCCTGAACTCTCAGGGTCCTATGTGGTTGGGATATTGCTGGCCTTTTGTTCTCTCTCTCTTACTGTCTCCTTAGCTGTGATAATACCGTGTGAGAGCTGGGACTCTTGTTTCAGACAACTTTATCGGGATTGCTCATTAACCCCTCTCATCCTCCAGCTGCACATGGTTTAACCCGGAAACCCTTTTAGGTCTTTTCTCAGTAAGCAGGCAAATGGTCCCAGGTAAAAAGGCAGCTTTCAAGGAACTAGAACTAGAAGTTCTGCTTCAACAGTTCTGTGGCCTTGAATAGATCGCTTACCCTCTCTGAGCCTCAGTTCTCCATCTTTTAAAGACGAATAGAAGCTCCTGGCTCCCTCTAGGTCTGATTTTCAGCATTGGAGAGGCAACACAGGATGAGGTAAGGGCTCTAGGCCTGGAATCTATACAATGGGTAGAGCAGTGTTTGTCCTGCCAATCTCACAGGGCTCTTTTCAGCATCCAATGGGCTACACATTGGGAAAAAATCACGAGTCAGCCAGAGAATGCCAGCTGCTGTAACAAACAACCCAAGTACCAGTGGAATAACACAACAATTACTCATTTTGTACTCACATCACAGACTAATCTGGGTTTTAAACAGTGATTCAGGATCTAGGGTTTTTTCCTTCATCTTCAACATGTGTCCTCCGATGGGAACAGTATGGAGAGCAGTGCAGAGAATTTTATGACCTGGTCTGTCCATCACTTCTATCACATTCCATTGGCCAGAACTAGTCACATAGCTCCTCTGTACATGCAGGGGAGTCTGGGTAATGTAGTTCTCCTGTCTCCCTACAATACAGTGAAATTGATTGATGAACATATAGCACTTTCTTGCCACACCTATGAGATAATCTCTGTTGAACACTATTCAAATGTTACTAGTAATACATTGTAATAGTATCTTGTATTCCTAGGTGAAGGAGAGGATGACAATAATGAATATCATTTGATATTGACCCTTCACGTCAACGGTGATGTCAGCCATCTGTATCATATATGAACTACCCTGAGATAAAATAACTGAGGTTCAAAAAATACCACATTTTTTTCTTCCAGTTAACCAAATCAAGCTTCCCTTTCCGAGAACAGACTCCAGTGTCATCACTTGCGTGTCACCCCTGCGTGGTGGCTGTGAGAAACCCTGGGCTTGTGGAGTCTGGGTAATGGGAAGAATCTGTGGTCTTCTGCCCACTTAGCTGCAGCCTCCTCGGGGAGAGAGACTGGAGCTCCCCTGGTGGACAGCCCTGAGCTTTGAGAAAGGTGGCCCAGCAGACCTTTGCCACGACACTCAGAAGCACAGGGTTGAGTAACTAATTATGCTCCTCCGATCTTTGCCATCACCCGTAAGCCACAGGCCAGCTGCTCTTCCCCATTCCCGGGAACCTGGAACCTGCAGTCCTGTGCCCACACAGTCTTAAAGAGCCTAACCTCCCACTCTTAACTAAAGCATCAGCCTCATTCTCACCCTTTTTGGACAATCCAGCAGACCGATTTCATTAGGCAGCCGGGGATCTTGAACTCACATGCCTCCACGAGCCAGCTAGAGGGAGCGAGGGAGTGAACCCAAGAAAACAAGCACAGGGAAGAATTAGAGAAACTGTGCCCATCTCAGGGGGGCAGCTGACTGTCCCAGGTCAGATTGTCCCATGCATGCATTTTCGGGAGATGCTGGACACCCAAGCTTTAGTCCTGATTCTTAAGTACTGGCAGCTAATTCATTTTTAAAGATACTGCACAGCCCAAACAAAACAGGTCTGCAAGCCAGATGTGGACCAAAGATGGAGACTGTGTTTCAGCTGCCCAGACTTTCAAAAACAAGCTTTATTTACATTGTCTCCCGGGGCTACTGGCAACTTCTCTATTTTTCTCTGAAACATAAATGTGTAACTCTTCTTTCAAAGCAGCGACAAAGGCCTGGCTATCCTTCTAATGAAGAGGAAGACAGACAATAGGTTGCTACAGTTTTAGGTTTTTCAGTGTAGTCCACAGTGAGAGAAGAAAGGGAAAAAAAGAAATGGGAGTGAGAGAGGGAGAGGGGAGGGAGAAAGGGAGGGAGGGAGGAAGGAAGGAAGGAAGGAAGGAAGGAAGGGAAAATGAGAAGAGAAAGAAGGAAGGGAGGAAGAAGGAAGGGAAGAAAGCGAAAGAAAGAGAAAAGATATGAAACCAATTAATTTCTAAATAATTCAGCCTGCATTAACTCCTTACATCAGGGCATGAGGAAGGTGGAAATGGACAGATGGAAAGACGGATTGTGACCAGCCTCCATGCCAGGCTAAATGATATCTTGGCCGGTTTGAGGAGATGCTGCCTTTCCCAGCAGAGTGGCCAGCTGCGCACATGTGGCTGTAACATCCTGCCCAGTCTCAGCCTAGAGAAGGCTCAGAATCATGCCCCGACAGTGACAAGTGTCTCACAGGGGACAAATAAGAGCCAGGAGGAAAGGGGGGCTTTAGAAGGGCCCAGAAGACTTTGCACTAACTCACCCCAGAGCCATGAAGGGACTACTTGGTGAGCCCATGGGCACAGGGACCTTTGGCCTAAACAAAGTTTAGCTCTTGGATTGTAACCTGGTGATTTTGAAATTTGTAGTTTCTATCCTACTTCCTTCCAAAAGAATCTGAGGCATTTAAGTTACATAGTAAATTGAACACAAAGCTGGAGCCCCAAAGAGGAACCAAAAGGAGAGGTCCCCATCCTTTGAGATGAGCTGATTTTTGAGATTGGGGTTCCGTCTGGCTGTTAAGTTTCCTGGCAGCCAAGTCAAAAAGGGAAGCCCAGAGGCATGTGGTTAGTGTTGTCTGGTGGCTAAGACTGTGCTCTTGCCTGCAGAGACAAACTCTTGGCTGGGGCTCATTGCAAAAGGGAATGTGCCATGTGGAGAGTGTTCCCCATATGTTCTGTCGTACTCCAAGACAAGATCAGATGTGCAAGAATTTATGTGCTGCAGGACAGCAAGGGGGAGAGTGATGGCAAGGTGAGCTGCCTGGCAGGGATGCAAATTGGACGCCAGTGCAGGAGAAAGGGAAGCAGGGCTGGAGGGAAATGTCTTAGCATGATGAGAAGCCCAGCAATGGCCAGCAGTGTGGTCAGGGAAGCTCTGCCCTAAGTTACCCAGGAGAACAGATGTGTCTTGGGGACACCTTGGAGTCTGCTGTGCTGTGTTGCTGGTAATCCTGGCTCCACACAGACATGGATGTCACAGCACAGCAGCAGAGTCAAGTGCCAGCTAAACTCCCGCCAAACGAGAGAGCTGCAAGGTGGTTCCTTTTCCAGACATCAGCTGCTTATTCTTGCACCACCTTTGTGTGCTACTGTATTGCCATAGCCCTGTTAAGGAAAGGTCGTCCTATCCCTTGTCAAAATGGCAACACAGACTATTCCAGGATAATCCAGAAGGGGGCAGAAAGCCAGCTTAGCTGCACAAATGAGAAAAAGAAAGCTGAGGACATGCAGCCTTGAGCAGACTGAGACATCAGTGGCTGGGACTTCCTGAGAGGTAACAAGAAGGAGAGGGGTCCTTGCTAATCTGACCCAACAAGATTCTTGCTGGAAGCAGGTCACACTATGTTTCTTTAAATAGGCTCAATTTTAGTTTCATGTGGAAATTGAGCAACGGGTCGTCTTAGTTGCTTTTCCTGGTGCTGAGACAAAATATCCAACACCCACAGTTAAGAGAGGAAAAGCTTATTTTGCTCCTAGTTTGTAGAGGTTTCCGTCCATCATTGGCTGGCTGTGAGGCAGAGTGGCGTGGCAGACAGGCATCACAGAGGAGAAACAGTTCATGGTTAGCAGAAGGTAGCAAAACGACAAAGGACAACCACAGCTTTCTCTCCTTTATGTCTCATCCAGGCTACTTAGAGTGGGCAGCACTCACACCCTTAATCCTAGTGGCTTTGATCTTAGCACTGTATCATGAATCAGTTCCAGCATCACACACTCTAGATCCAGCCACCTCTGAAAAAGCCCCATCTATGACCACATGAGTCTTTGGGGGGACATCTAAATAAAAGTCATAGCATAGTTACACATATTTCCCAAATATATATTAAAATGAAAGCACAACTATTCAAGTTTTAGGAGTTTGTGTGTCACATAAAATTGTCTGTGTATCACTTTATATACAGTAGTCTTCCTTTATCCATGGGGAGTATGTGGATCCCTAAAGCCACAGATAGTACTAAATCCTTACGGATGTACCATATTTGTTGGTACATGTCCTACAGCTTTTCCTATATGGCCTACAGCTTTGCCACACATAATCAGAGTCAATCTGTCCTTTATCTTTATGTCCTGGTAATTCTAGTGCTTTGGGGCCACTATTATACAAAATAAGGATTACTTAAACACAAGCACTGCTATACTGTGATAGTTGATCTGACCACTGAGATAGTTACAAAGTGACTAAAAGGAAGGTAATATATACAGTATGGATACGCTGGACAAAGGGATGATTCATGTCCCAGGCAGGCTAGAGCAGCACAGTGTGGAGTTTTAGTATGCTACTAGAAGGACAAGCAATTTAAAGTCTATGAATTATTCACTCCTAGAATTTTCTACTTAATATTTTGAGACCTTGGATGGGTGGGGTACTTCTGTACATCCCCCACTTTAGGAAATGCTAGTTTTACAAAGAGCACATAAAAACATTCTGATGAAAATATTTTCAGTCCTGACTAGTGTGCTGACTGCCAGCTCTACGTTGGTTACCTTGGGACACACCTTGAGGTTCAGAGAAGCACTAGAAACATTCACTGAGGCATGGAGGTGGCTAGGAGTGAGGCCGGGTGAGCTGAACATCCAGCCCCCCTCGTTCTGCCTCCAGATGCAGAACTGGACCTCCAGAGGAGCGTGCAAGCTGTGCTCCGGGAACTCAGTGCTCAGGCCCCAGCCCTGCAGAGCAACCAGGGTGAGTGTTGGCAGCAGGCAGCAACTACCCCCGCTGGCCCCCTGTCTCACCCTTCCAGCCCTGTCCACTCATTCAGGAAAGGACCCAGCCTGCAGCTCGAGCAGGAGAGCCTTCCAGACAAGCCATCAGGGAAACCCCTAAGCCCGGGGAGCCAGGAAACCCTGGGGCTTCCTGGTTCAACCTGCCTAACGGCCATGGCAGAGGCACTGGGGACTGGGCACTCTCTCCTTAGTCGTGTTCCCCAGCTCCGCTTCCAAACAAAAGTCCTCTCTGGCCTGCAGAACCACCCAAGGGTGGCTGGCTAACACCTGCAATCCTCGCTGCTTTGTGACCCTCATGCACAAATCTGTCCCCACTTGTGTCTCTTTCCCCTTCTGCCTTGGAGCCCCAAGGCAGACAAAAGGCTGAGGATCAGAATGGTCTCACTGGGGAAGGGTTCACTGGAGCCCAGTGCTGACCACGGGGTCAGCATGACTGGACAGTCACAGTGTCAGGCCCAGAGGCCTCTCCTCTCAGAGCCCCCACCATGCCTGGTCCCACTGGGCCACCCTTTCTCCTGCTCAGGCATGTGGAGATGGTCCCTGCACAAGAAGGTAGAGCGAGACCCCAGGAGGAACCCCGCGCTGGTCCAAATTCTGCTCAGAGAGCTGGAGAAGGTGGGTGTTCTGGCTTTGGGAAGATGGTGGCAATGAGGGGACAAGGGGCCCCACTGGGCTGGGGGCTCATCCGGCAGCTCTGTGTCATCTGTGTCACCCGCTTGATTCCTCCCATACACATCTCCCTCCTAGACCTTTACCTAAGGAATATTTTCTTGGCATCAACTCCAAGTGCTTTGAGTTAACGCATTTCAAAAAGAAATGCGACCAGCCTGGGCTATGAAGTTCAAGGCCAGCCTGAATGCATAGTGAAATCTTGTCTCAAAAAGACAAAAAATAAAATAAAATAAAAACAAATAAATAAAAGAAAGAAAGACAAAAGGAAAAAGAAATGAAACTCCGTAACATGGCCATTTCTGGAAAATCTATGTCACGCATCCAAAGCCCCGCTGAACACATGTGTAACCATTGTACTTCTCCACAATTACCCTCACAGCGCCTCACGTTCTCCTCCAGGCCGCTTCACCTTCTGTGACTGCAAAACACTTCCTTGAGGAAGGCTCCAATTTGGGAACCTGCTTGTCACTTTTAGCTCCTGGCCTCCCCCAGTTTGCTGCAAGCCTCCCAACACACACACACACACACACACACACACTCTCTCTCTCTCTCTCTCTCTCTCTCTCTCTCTCTCTTTCTCAGGGGGCCCCACACTTCTATTTGCCACGCTCCTGCTCTCCCCAGGGCAGACTGGAGCCCTTGGCAGAGCAGAAGGCTGCCTGCTGCCAGCTCACTGGCCAGCTGCCGCCCTCACCAGCTCCTGCAGGGAGGACCTGGTGACTTCCCCCCTCCTGGCCCTCGCCCAGCCTACACCAGTGTCAGGGACTGCCCTGTTTTGCAGGCAGAGAGCGAGGACCTCCGGCACGTCATCATCCCCCTGCTGCACACCCTGATGTACGTGCTCACCAAGGTGAGCGGGAGGCTGGGGTCAAGGTGACTGTGGTGACCCGCTGTTCTCTTGCCTTAGCGGACACCTCATCTCCACCAGGGCAGCCTAGAAACAGTCGGGGACAGCCTGCTGCACAAGGATGTGTAAACACCAGCTTGCCTCTTCCCCTCCTACTCCAGACAAATCTGGAGAGGCGGTGGGGAAGGCGAGGCACTGTGGAGCGTGTATGGGAGCTCGCAAGCCTCATGAGGTCTGTGGGCTTGTTCACATGCAAACACCCCTGTTCATTACACGGGGAAGAGACCTGAGGAAAAGCATCTGTTAATGTCCTGGGGGAGCCTTGGGCAGTCTCAGGAGAGGAGAGAGAGCTCAGGAGGATGAGGAGCAGAAAGACAAGCCCGGGGCTGCGGTAGCAGCCACAAGGAAGACAGGTCTCGGCTCAGGCCAAGCCAAGAGCACCATGATGCAGAGGAGGAAGGGGTGCGGCGACGCCTCCAGGCTGCCACGGAGCCCGTGAGGCGCAGTGACGCTCAGGACCAAGCCCACGGCTCTGACCCTGGAGGCCCACGGCTCTGACCCTGGAGAACCACGGCAACGCGCTGCAGACTGAGCCAGCAGGGTTGAGGGGGAAGTTGCGTGGGTGGTGGAATGCGATGCCATAAATTTCTATCCAGCGGGGGCCTCCCCAGGGCACAACCAGGGGCAGGAAGGTGCAAATATGGAAGAGAACCATGAGCAAGCACATCTGTCAGGCCCGTCTTCCTCCTCGGAGCTACCACCCGCCTCCAGCCCACCCAGGACCCTTCCTGACTAGGGCTCTGTGGGCCCCCACATCTCCCTCTCACCCAGGCCACCGGCATCACGGAGGAGCTCTACCGCAGAACCTACGCCTTCTGCACCAGGTTACTGACTCTGCCCACCCCGTACTGCACTGTTGCTTTGGACTGCGCCATAAGGCTGAAAACAGAGATAATGGTCCCAGGTGAGAGCTGCTGGGAACCCTGATCTCTCAGCACCGCCCAAGTCCAGTCTTCTTCTCTAGGGTGCCATGAAGCTCCAGAGTCTTAGCACCTTCCACGGGAAGGTGGGGAAACGGAGTTACAGACCAGCCTTGTTGGCTGACACAGATTGCTTTGCAGGAACGCTGTACCAGAGGACGGTCCTTGCAGAACAGAGCTTGATGAACGAGCTGTATCCCTACCAGGAGAGGTGAGTGGCCCCAGAACACTTGTCTTCACCCCCTAGAGGTGTCGGAGCAGCGTGACTGCTCACTGGAAGGACAAGAAAGGACACTGGGTTGAGAAGAGCCAAGGCAGGGCTTTGTAGCCACGACACCTGACCAGCAATGGAGTGAACATGCGGCTGTAGGGGGACACATCAAACCAGCCGCGGCCAGAGGTGGCCCAGAATATCCACAGTGCAGGCACCTGGGGCCATAGTCACACAGTGAAGGCTTGGGGCTTTCGTGTGTGCCAGCTGTCTGGATTAGACAGAAGCAGAGGGGGACAAAGGACAGTCCGCTGCTTATGTCGCAGAGAGGTGCGATGGAGGTGCCTTCTTTTCTCACGTATTTCCTTTCACTTGGCCCTGAGAGGTACAGCTTGGACTGAGGCTTGAGGAACTGCATTTCGGAAGGGTGCAGGGAGGTTTGAAGGGGACCCATGAGAACTAGTGCTGGAGAGGTGGGGGTGGCATGGTGGACTGAGGGGGAAACAGTGGGTGAGGCTGGTTTTCAGGGGTGATGGGGTGCTCAGAGAAGCCTGGTTTCAGGGCTATTTCTGGCAGGATAGATTTAGGGTAGCCTCCCGGGGTGACAGGTCCACTGGACAAGGATCTGAGGGAGGGATGGGGATGTCACTTGGAACTTCCCTAGGCACAGGGCCAGGCCTGCTTTCCTATGTGAAGGCAGCAAAGAAGGGGACCAGTACCACCCTCCAGAAGGGCTGCACATGCTCCTACCTACCGTAGTCCCCACCGCTTCCTTCTCCTGCCCACAGAGTGTTCCTCTTCGTGGATCCCGAGCTGGTGTCTGCCTCGGTGTGCAGTGCCCTGCTGCTGGAGATCGAAGCGGCCCAGGAGCAACAGACACCTGAGGCCTGCATGCGCCACGTGGTGTCCCACGCCCTGCAGGCAGCTCTGGGGGAGGCCTGTCACCCCGGCGCTCTGCACAGGAAACTGCAGGTAACACACCCACCCTGCAACTCCCACCAGGCACTGCCTGTCCTCTTCTTGCTTCTGTCTCGAGTCACCTTCCCCTTCTCCTCTAAATAAATACTATGAGTTAATTATCAGTGTGTTATAGGGACGGCTGGGTTAGATGACGGCTGAGGTCAGGAGCTGCTAAACTCAGCAGTGATGCTGCTGCTACAGCAAGGGCCTGGCGCCCCGGGAGGAGGGTGCAGCTCCAGGAGGGGTCTGCTAGACTGGACCCTGTTAGTCTTGTCCCAGGGTGAGCCCCTCACTCTGACCCTGCTTTGCCCGTCAAAATGCACTAGATGACTGCTCTTCTTGCTGCGTTCCATCTGAAACTCTCCAGTCTGAATCCTACATCTTAGATCGTTTCTTTGGCCGGACCTTCCTTTGATTGCTACGTCCTCTCTTAAACCACTGTAGGCCACCTCCTCCTGACAGGGTGTGAGGGGCACAGGGGCCCCCAGTTGCAGGCTACATGGGACAACAGCTGCGGCAGGGCAGGAGCAGGCCCAGGACATGGGTTTCTGGAGCCTTGGGCCTGCTGGGGCAGAGAGGAGGTGTGGTGTAGGAGATGGGGTGTGTATGTGGGGGGGTGCTGGACCAAGACTCAAGCCGTGCGATCTTATCCGCAGACCAGCTCCCGCCGTGTCCTGGAGCATTATTTCCATGCTGTGGTGGCTGCGGTGGAGCAGATGGCAGGCGAGGCCAGCCCGAACCGTGCAGGGTACCTGGAGAGGCTGGAGGAAATTTACTGCTCGCTGCTGGGGCCGGCGGCCGCCACGAGGGGGCGCTGTGGCAGTAAGCGGCGGGCGGCGGTCATGGAGGCCTGGTCCTGTGGAGCCCTGTTCCACCCCAATAAGCACTCTGAGCGCTTTCCATATATTTAAATCACATTTATCAAATCAGAGCACCTTCACCGTAAACTTGCAAGATTAAACCTAGTTTTACACCCGTTTTACGGAGGAAGAAACTGAATTAGAAAGAAATGAAATCGCCTATAATCATTCAGCTAGTGAGGCGCAGGGCCAAGCTTCAAATCCAGGCACTAGGCCACCGTTCTGCCACCGTGGCCTAGGGGCTCGGTGACCAGAAGACTCTCCAGAGAGCATCAAAGATAGTAGATGAGCCCTCATTTATATGCTGTGTCACGGGCTTTCGTTCCGGCGTCTTCCTTTCTGTTTGCACATTTATAGAACACGCTGTACTGTGCTGGGAGGTAGCCTCGTGTGGACAGGGAAATCCACAAGAGCCCAGAAGGCAGCCCCCAAAGCTGTTCCCTAGCTGTAGGATGACCCTGATGTGAAGAGTTAATCAGAATCTAAGGACATGGGTTAGGTGTGTCCAGTGTACAGGTCTCTAAGTTCTAGCTGGAGAGAATGACCACCATAGGCCACTGGAGCAGTCAGTAAACTTCTAAAAGGAGAAGCAGCCGGAGAGGTTGGTACTGACCTCTCTCGGGGTCACCCAGGCCTCCTGCTGCCCTCTACAGTTTGCCAATGGGATGAGGGCTCTGCAGCATGGAACAGAGGCATACAAATGACCGAAGTGGCCTGAGAGAAGCAGGTCATTGCTGTTTCATCTGGATGGGGGTGGGGTGTTTAAAGAACACTTGGAAAACCAGCCCAGTGGGATACGGACGGCACTGGCAACAGGACAGGACTTACAGTGGATGGAGGGATGAAAAAGACTGAGCAGATTTGCAAAGGACCCTAAGGCTGAGCTGGGGGGAGGGGGGGCTCAGGAAACAAGGAGCCCCTGAGCCTCCTGGGACTGGGAGGTGGCAGCAGCAGATTGAGTCCTCGATGAGCTATGGTGACAGATAGAGGAAAGCCATATTCTACAAGTCCAGGGAGGCCAGAGAGAGTCCCTGCCACCCTCCGGGCCCCTACAGAGGAGCTGCACGGGGAATGGGAAGGCAGAGGAAGGCCCACAGGGCTCCTCTTGTGGTCCCCACAGCCTGCTCCTTTCTTCAGGTGACCCTGTCCAGGACCGGCCACCAAGCATCCCCCTGCCCAGTCCCTACATCACCTTCCACCTGTGGACTGACCAGGAGCAGCTCTGTACGTGCCCTTGCCTCTGACCTCCCGGGGCAGCAGGCTGGAAACCGCGGTGTATGTCTGTGTGTGTGTATGTTTGTCCGTGTGTCTGTGGGGCTGTCAGTGTTTCCTGGTTTTCCCCGTGCTGTTCTCCCCATCTGAAAGAAGCGCAGATGTTCCCTCTGCAGCCACTGGTCTCACACACCCAGATCATGCCACAAGGCCACAATGATCCCAGTGATTTTCCCAAGAGGGAGGCAAGCACAAAACGTCAGGGTTCCCAGAGCTGGGGGAGACCTAGAGGGACCCAGGAGTCTGACACATCCCTCCAGTCTGGTGTCCTGCCCCCATCACCATCCTTACCCCTCTGTGGCTCTTCTCAAGGGAGAGGGAGGGCGAGAACAGAGGTCATGGTGGGAAGTGCTGGGTCAGGAAACTGGGCTCAAGCGCTGGCCCTTCCTTTCGAACACTGGGTCACACTAGGTGGACTCAGTTCTCCCTCTGGACCTCAGTTTCCTCACAAGTGATTAAACACAGGTGACTGGAAAATCCTGGAGTGTTCCACAGAGCTGGACATCTGGTGTCCATGCTCTGGAGGAAGATGCAGAATGAGAGGCTGGGAGGGCTCCAGGGTCCGCCAACAATGGTAGGTGCTAGGTTAAGTTGATTGCTGGACACTCATGGCCACTAGTATATTTACTAACAAGAAGCAGCCAACGTGTGCAGGCTTCTGTTTGGGTGCGGTGTTTGACACCCCCGGAGCCAGGCCCCGTGGCCCTGACGGCCCCCCGTTCTCCTGTCCCAGGGAAGGAGCTGGTGCTCTTCCTGCGCCCGCAGTCCCAGCTGCGCCTGAGTGCTGACTTGGAGGCCTTGGATCTGCAGGGCCTTGGGCCAGACCGGGACTTGGCCCGGGTGTCCATGCTGTCCACAGACAGTGGTATCGAGCGGGACCTGCCTTTGGGGGCCGATGAACTCCCTACCCCCAGCAGCCCTGAGATGGAGCGAGCCGGGCTGCAGCGCAAGGGGGGCATCAAGAAGCGCGTGTGGCCCCCAGACTTCTCCATGCCTGGCAGCTGGGACGGGCCTCCGGGGCTGCACCGGAGGACGGGCAGGCCCAGCGGGGATGGAGAGCTGCTGCCCGGGGTGTCCCGGGTGCACACGGCCCGGGTGCTGGTGCTAGGGGACGACAGGGTGCTGGGGCGCCTGGCCCAGGCCTACCACAGACTCAGGTAGGGCCCCGAGCAGGCTGGTGGGGACTGAGGTTGGCTGGGGGGTCTGGTATGGGCTGGCAAAACATCAGAAAGGGGCAACAGAGGGTCAGGAGGAGAGGGGGCCTAGGAGGGAACACTGCACGGTGTGTCCGCCAGGCGAGCGGCCAGCACAGAGCGCTGTGTCCAGTTGTTCCTCCTCACTGCCCCAATAGTCACGAGGTACCCGTGTCACAGCAGAGGAAACAAGTTCTGAGAGAAGGTGCGAGCTGTCAAGTAGCAGAGCAGAGCCTGTTTGGCACCAAACACCTGCCCTTACCCAGTGTGCTTTGCTGCCTTTGCCAGGAAACGGGAGACCCAGAAGTTCTGCCTCACCCCCAGACTCAGCCTGCAGCTGTACTACATCCCAGTGCTGGCCCCCCAGGTGACTGGGCAAGGGAAGTGGGTGCAGGAGAGGGGCCCGCCTGCAGCCTGGCGGTCCTAGGCTCAGGGACCAGAAGCACCATCCTTACAGTGCGGTGCTGGGAGAGACCTCAGTCTTTGGCTCAGAAGCCGCCAGTCAGGGCCCAGGAGTCCGTATGTGACAGTCAGGCCCTCTCCCAGCGGCTGCCTGTCACTGCTGGCTGCTGTGTTGGTGTTTTTTTTTTTTTAATGAAATTATTGCAAACTTCTCCTCAAATGTGGTCGCTAGCACTTTCTGGCTCTCTCTCTCTCTCTGTCTCTCTCTGTCTCTCTCTCTCTCTCTCTCTCTCCCTCTCTCTCTGTCTCCACACACACACCCTATCCCCATACCTGGGATCACAGAAGAGAAGACGCAGGCAGTGGAAGCTCATTAATCTAGGGGAGACGGAGCCACACTTCCGGTTTCTCCGCTGCCCCCCACTTTACTTCCTACTAGGAGCAGTGAAATCAAAGCAACACTTGTGCCCCTGCTACGCAGGCTGGCTGAGGACTGCATTTTAGTGTCTCTAGAGGGTGGCCCTTGGCAAAGCTTCTTCCAGCTTCACCTCAATTTGTGAGAGAACTAATTTGCCTTCACAGGGTGCAGAAACCCTGAGAAATGAGATGATCTGATCATGTTCACAAAGCACAGACCATGGTACCCGGGGGTGCCTGACGTGTCTGCCCTGTCCCTTCATCCCCAGGAGCCCGGAGCGTCCAGGCCACCTGAGCTAGGCGAGCTGGCCACATTCCTGGGCCGCGCGGATCCTTGGTACGAGAGCACTGTCAACACCCTGTGTCCCGCCATCCACAAACTGGCTGAGATGGTAGGGGCGGCCAGGGTGCGAGGTGGGGGACAGCGGCTGGGACCTCGGCAGAGGCCGGATCCACGTGGGGCAGGGCGGGAGGAGGCCCTTTTCAGATACTGCACTGGACCTCAAGAGTCAGCTCCGAGAGGGCTTCGGGGCAAGATGAGGCAGGCTGGGAGTGAGGCAGGAGAGGAGAGGAGACCTGTGTAATTTACTCAAACATTTTAGTGCCTCAATTTTAATATTTAAATAACGAGGCGCCCTGAAAGTAATTTTACTGTTTCCTGTGAGGTGTGGAGCTTTGTTTTTTTTTCCAAAGGTTTACCTAGTTGTCCTAAAGCTATTTATTGCATAAACCACCTTGCCTCAGCCATTTGATATGCCACTGTTACAGTTACTAAATCTTCATACATTCTTGAGTTTATTTCTGGGGACCTATTGTCTTTCATTAATCTATGAAGTCTTGTATAAATTGATACTTTTCTGTTTCATTATTTGGCAGGGTAAACCCACACCATGGCTTTTTTAAAACGATTTTTCAGAATATGCTTATTTATCTTTCCTGATAAACTTTAGAATTGCATTTCCGGTTTTGTTTTTACATTATTTTTTAGTAGTATTGGGATCCTGATTGAAACTCTGAAAAGAATCAGCATCTTTAGCACGTTAACTTTCCCTCTCTGGAAGTGCAATACAGCTCTTCATTTATGAAAGGCTCCTTGTATAATAGTATCCTCTTTATCACATATTTTGCCCCTTTTTTGCTAAATTATTTCTCATTTTTAATATTGCTTCTTGGTGTTATAAGTGGTTTTTTTCTCTGAGTGTAGATCTAAGGGTGGAACTTAGCACTAATGAAAAAGGAAGCTATTGGCTTTTACATATTTATTTATTTTGGTGTTTTAAAACTGTGATGCAAAAACTCCATATAACATAAAATTTACCATCTTTTGCCTATTTTTACAAAACTTCCCACTGTACTGAATTCTCCAGTTGAGGTAAAACCTGAGCTTCTGTCCAGGTCTAATTCTACCGGCTGAGTATCCCTAGTCTGAAAATCTAAAGTCTAAAACGCTTTGTAATCTACAGATTTTAAGCCCCTACACGATGCCACAAGTAGAAAACCCCCTACCCAACCTTGTGCGATGGGTCACTGTCAAAACACAGGTGCACCAAAAATATTGTACAAAATTGCCTTTAAATAGGAAAGAAATGAATTACATGTTTACACTTGGGCCCTAACACCAAGACGCCTTATTGTCTAAGCATATGTTCCAAACTTTTTAAAAAATCTGGATCAGAAACACTTCCAGTCTGAGGCATTTCAGAGAAGACGGCAGTCTGTGTCACGTCCACGCAGATGTCTGTTCTGTTTCCTTGAAAGCCCGAATTGTTAGGCTTTATAATCATGTCGGACTGAGAGCAGCAGGGAGGGTAAGGCACTAAATCCATTCCCAGTAACATACAAACACTAATTAGTTTGTTTATTCATTTTGAAACAGGGTCTCACCATGTTGCCCAGGCTGGTCTCATGCTTGAGATCCTCCTGTTTCATCTTCCCAACTAGCTGGCTACCACATTCCCAGCATACTAATTAGTTCATTGACTGAGCCAGAGATTACCAAGCTGAAAAGTCATCAACTACATGGTTCCATCTCATCCTTTCCCTTCTGCAGGACACACAGGCCTCAGAGCATTGGGTAATTTGCCCTGGCTGGCGAGTAGCCAACCCAAACCCAGCACCCTGTGCATACAGGTGCTCAGTATGTCTCTGTGGAATTCAAATGCATCAGGTTCTCTGGGGAGATGGAGCAGTATACTTTAATTAGGAGTAGAAATCAAGTGGCCAGGAGGTGGAGTGTGTTGAAGGTCCAGGTCCGTTTGTGCATCAGCTAATATGTAGGGACTTGGGAGTTGGTTAAGAAAACGGCGCCTCCCACAGTAGCCTGCAGGAGGCAACTAAAGACCTCTCTGGTCTCCTTCACAGCCACTCTGTCTGGACACAACCCAGACCGTGGACCCTTTCATCCTCGATGTCATCACCTACTATGTTCGCATGGGCACCCAGCCTATCTATTTCCAGATCTACACAGTCAAGGTAAGCTCCCTGCTGGGCCCCTACCATCCATGCCAGCCTGCTGGAGCCCAGAACCCCACAACCTTTATCTAGGAAAACACTGGCTGTCAAGGGGCTAGTCATAAACACACCCGGGTGCTATGCCTTGTGAAGATTTTATTCTTTGTCTCTCAATGAATCATATAATAATGTCTAAGACTTCATATCCAAACAGCAGATTGGAACTTGGGGATTGTCTTGGTTAATTTTCTCTCATTGCTGAGACAAAATACCTAACACTCAAAATGAAGGAAGGAAAGGTTTATTTAGCTCACAGTTTGTGGAGGTTTTAGTTCGTAATCAGCTGGCTCCAAGGCAGGGTGGGGTGGCAGAGGGACGACAGATCAAAGAGGCAGAAGACAGTAAAACAACAAGAGCGAAAGGGGAAGAGCAAACCTCCCTTTTTCCCTTGTACTGTAAGCAGGCTGCCAGCCCTCAGGCGGGTGTAGCACTCACCCCGTTTCCCTGCCCTCCTTTTGCATAGGCTCGGCCTGTTTACAAAGTGAAGTGCCTGGCACTCTGCCGGGTCACTTAGGGAAACTTCTCAGGTTGACACAGTGAGAAATAACCTACAGTGGCACAGGTTGTGTCCTCTGCACCCCAGGATGTAGGACTGCTGAGCCACTTAGTTAAGCTGCTAGTTGACACATGTATCAACCATAACAGGGACCCTCTGCTTCTGAAGTCTCTGGTCACAAACCACCCCAAGGCTCTTTATTTTCTCTCCTACCACACCTCTCCTCAGCCCCATGGAGACCTCCAGGTCCCTGCCTTTGCCCATGCCCGCCACGCCCTGCTGCTTCCCGCATTTCCCACTGCTCAGTTTCTGGTCTGGGCTACTCTCTACCCTGTCCCTCACTTCCCCCTGCCTTCCTTCCTGCTGTCTCCCCTCCCAGGGACACCAAGCTCAGATCAGCGCTACCCTGGACCCTGCCTTTTACTCAACTTGGGCTTCCAAGCACCACCTGGGGAAATGACCCCAAGGCTCCATGGCTTGATGCCTTCCTGGTGTCCAACCAGTTTGGCTCCCTGGGCGGGGTCCCTCTTCCTCTGGGACCATGGCTACTCCACTGGGAAAAGACAACTGGAAGCCACTAGGTCCCCTCTCCAAACTTCTGTTCCCACCCAAAAATGCATCCGTACCCACTGCTACCATCACAGACTCCTCCAGTGGACAGGGGCTTCGTCCAGTGCAGAACAAACCTTTTCACTGATGCCCTTGTCTCACCTGCTACCACCTCCTCCTGGACCATCTTCCTCAGCCAAGAGCTTTCACCTGCCCCTCCTTTCATTCAATCATGCATTCAATCTCGGTAACCCCAAACCAACAAAACCTTTGGAGTCCGTGAAGTCTCCTTTTATTTTCCCATTAAGGAGCTGCATAGCACCAGCCTTGACAGGACCAGACTTTTTCCAGGCTCCTCATCATTTGCTTTGTTTTCAAGCTTCGTGCCTTTGCCGGCATGAAACGGCAGCAGAGGATTTGGCAGTTTAAATCCGTTAGCTCCCAAGGTGACCAAATTCTTGTCTGCTGACATGGGTGAAAAGGGCCTGTTCAGGAAGACTGTGGTTCCTTCCTTCTCTGCTCTAGGGCTGACTCAGTGCGGAGCACTGTGGCTTTCTCAGTGGCCTTTGCTGCAGACCACATCTCCCAGCCCCTTCAGGCACCTGCCTCGGGAGAACTGGGCTGGGTCCCGGGGTACGGTGGGGTACTGCCAGGGTACAGCGGGCAGTGCAGCTGCGGGGAAGGATTCAGGGGGTTAAGGAGTCTCCATCCCACTTGTTCAACAAATTCGTCATTGTCACCTCTTCATTTGCAAAATTCCATTCCTGGTTCCTGGTTTGCTTGAAGAATATTTTAAGGTTCTAATTCAAAATGTTCAAATATATTTCTGGTCCATAACTGAGGAGGTTTATCAAGTGACCTGACAAAAAGTGATTACTAATTTAAAAACATGTACTGATTAAAAAGAAATAAAACATTTGCACTCTCTTAAGATTCATCCCTGGGATGAGTTTGGTCAGAAAATGAGCAGTATTAAGTGTGTGACATACAGCAACAGAAAATAGGCACTATAAAATACTCCACATTATATTTTTGTTTCTTTACTAAAGAACAAATATGGTTTAGCTTAAATAAAACTATCACTTCGTAGGTAAAAATTAAATTGTATATTTGTGGTGATTGGTCTTGCAGTGTGTGTGCACTATAGAACGGATAAGCCCAACTGACTGACCTGCACACTACCTCAGACACTTTTTCGTTATGGTGAGAACACACGGTCAGCTTCCTTATGGCGTTTTTAAGAATACCCTAAACCATTACTAGCGTATCACCATGTTCTAGGGTAGGTCTCTTGGACTTATTTCTCCTATTTAATTGAAATTTTGTACCCTTTGACCAACACTTCCCAAATCACTTCTTCCTCTCCAGTTTTGTTTGGGAGAGGACTCTTTTGGGTGCAAATGACAGAAACCTTAAAAACTGATTTGAGAGGAAAAGAAAAGTGACTGTCTAACATCGCTAAAAAGTTTAAGCTGAGATGGCTTCTTAAAGGTAGATTTTGGGACTTAGGTTTTTCTCCTGTTTCCTCTCCCCCAACCCATTTCTCCTTTTTCTCTCTCTGTCTCTCTCTGTCTCTGTCTCTGTCTCTGTCTCTCTCTCTCTGCCTGTCTTTGTCTCTCTGTCTCTGTCTGTCTTTAGATCTCTGTCCCTCTGTCTGTCTCTCTCTCTCTCTCTGTCTCTGTCTGTCTTTAGATCCCTGTCTTTCTGTCTCTGTCTTTAGATCTCTGTCTGTCTGTCTGTCTGTCTCTCTGTTTCTCTCTCTGTGATGACAAGATGACCACCAGCAGTTCCAGATCTTAGCAGCTCAGTGGAAAGAGGGTTTGTCCTTTCCAATATTGAGGAAAAGACTGAGACAAGCATTTATCCCCACACCAATCCCCATAGCCGGGGGTGGATCACATGTTCCCCCTGAGCTGGAGGTGTGAGGTTGTCCCCAAGAAGCTGGGTCCTGACCCGGGGAGGAACCAGCCCTCCTCTTCTTTGATCTTTGGATCTTTATGCCCTTGATGAAAGAATTCAGTCAAGACATACAGGCTGCGCAAAGTATATGTAGAATTTTTTGTACAATAGACATGAAGAATTATGCCTTCAAGTGGGAAGGCATGCAGTGCCGTGGAAGCATCTGCATGGAAACATTATGCGCACAAAAGATACTGAGGTTCAAGGAACTAGGGTAATTATGATGCCTATCAACATTTTTACTTAGAAGTTACTTTGGAATTGCATGTCCTGCAGTTCTTGTTAGGTGGTCAGCGTTTCCTCAGGGGGATTTAAACATGTAAGAAACTTAAGGAAGAAATTTATGAAAGATAAATGCTTAATTTAAGCCAGCTCCCTGCCCAAGGCAGGGGGGACTTTAAACAACATTTCCTTTGCTGGTATCAGTGGCTACGGGCTGTGACAGCCAGGAATGCAGCGTGTCTTGTTCTGGACACGGACAGCCAGTTGGCCGGGTATCAGAAGGAATGTGCCCAAGGTTGAAGCTTCAAATGTCGCTGGCCTCTGTGGGATCGCTTTGGGTCTGAGGCCTAACCAGTGATTAGAAATGTAGTAGACCTTGATGTGTTGGTTTCTTTAGTTAACTGCAATGCATACTATTTTGGACACCGCTCCCACCTTTGGCTCACTAATGTCTAACTTCCTGCCTGAGCTGTTAACCTGGCTCACCAATTGTCAGCCTGGCCCGCCGTCTCCAGTTTCTTACATTACTCTCAAAGTATGGCAGGCTGGTTCTCCTAAACCTGCGATCAATGACCTCCCAGTCACCAACCACAAGAATGTCTCCAGTCCCGTCTCGCTGGGCCTCTCCCACTACACCGTTTCATTTGTCCATACGATTAAATTTATAATGCGCTAGGTTTGTATCACAATGATCAAAGTGAAAACACAAAGGTCCCCTGCTTGAGGCAGCCCCTTTGTTGACATTTATGCCACTCTCTCCTGGACTTTGTTGGTCTTTCTGACAGTCCTTTGTTGCCTTCAGAAATGTTTCTAGACCCAGCCAGCCCCTTCCTTCTGTCCTGGGTTTTTTCACTTGCCCTGGTGCTCATCACTGAGCCTTTGCTTGTGTTGTATCCTAACCCCAGAATACGGTCTCTCCCCTGCCTCACATCCTTTTCTTCACCCACTACAACTCTCACATCCTACACAAAACTGCCCTGACCTCCATTCCTCTCACCCCAACTGGAAATGCTTCTCCTCTATGTTCCCATAATGCTCTGGTCCTGACTAGCTTGTCACGTGATGTGTCCCTCTGTAATACACCTGCACAAGTGTGTTGTTCTCTATTCGAGCCAGGCATCCCTTGGAATAAGGAATGTTGTTCTGCTTATCTTGAATCTCCTCTTAACACAGTAAGCCACGGGTCAGTGTGTCTATGTGTATTAGAGAATGCGTCACCGTCGTCCTGGGAAATCAGCTGGGTACAGTGACAAGCAATGTGTGGCAGTAAAACATTCACAGTTATGCACCTCAGTCTCTTTTCTTGCTGACTGAGAGATCGGGGATGCTGCTCCCTTTCTGAGATGAACTTTCCTCATAATCGAAGTGGGGATAATAATCTTCACCAGCCAGACAGCTCTCGTGACAATTTAAATGAGTCGAAACATAGAGTAAGGACCTGGGGGGAGTTGAGGGCAAGGAGGTAGAAACAAGGAGACACTGGCACAGTGGTGAAGAACTTGGGTTAAGCCCAGCTTTGCTACACCTGGCCACGCCTGAGTTTCCAGGCCCTTTGATGATACCTTCCTGCGGGCTTATGTGCTGATTTCCTGAGATCGTGCATGTCAAGTGCCTACCAGAAGGTCCGGGAAAGAAGACCTTGATGAAAGCAAGTACTGAGCCCTCCCGGGGCCCAGTCCTTTGAGCTCATCTGCATGTCCAGTCCACTCACCCTCCCACAGCAAACCCCTGCCACGTAGACTCACACAGACCATTTATCCCAGAACCATGTGGAGTCACCCTGGCACTGAAAATCGGGTTAATATTTGCCCGAACCCCAATGCACATTCCGGGAAAGGCTACTAAGCCTTCCGCCTGCCGTGAGAGTTCTGTGCACCCCTGAGAGTTGATTCCTCACAGCTATCTCCACCTCTGCTTCCTGTCTTACCAAAGTCTTGCTGTTCGCTCTGCATCCTGGGATAGATCTCTTCATCACCTTCCTGATTTTGTCCTCAATCAGTCCTTTCCTTGAGTTCCAAAATGCAAAATAGAAACACATAACTAAGAGACTCTCCCAATGGCAAAGGCAGTAAACATCTCACCAGCACAAACCACTTGAGGCTGGAGAATTGGTGTCTGTTAATAACGTGGAGTCCCCAGTCCCCAGGAGCTCACCCATAGGTGCCAACAGCTGGTCTCGCAAGCCTGCTGCAATGATGGAGGATGCCCACCAGGGGGAGCCATGTGGAGCCAAGAGGGTGTTTCTGCCGGAGCTGCTAGGAGGGCTCTTGTTGGGGGTTAAGAGGAGGGTTCCCAAAAGTAAGATTCTGCTCTGGATTACGCACTGGCAGGAAAGGCAAGTAATTCCATGATTGGGTGATACCATTCAACCATTCTGGTGAGGTTAGAAGTCAGCAGGGACCGGCATGGCTAGGGCAGCAGGGCAGGGCGACTGTCCCTTTTTCTGTCTGCTCTTGGACGTGAGTGTATAGTGGTCTGGCTTTTGTCTTGGCCTGTCACGGTCACACGGCAATAGCATCAGCATCCGTGACATCGTTCGTGATCCAGGATACGCCGTGCCCTCACTGCGCACGACAGGCCAGGCACCTATGGGTGAGCTCTGGGGACTGGGGACTCCACGTTATTAACAGACACCAATTCTCCAGCCTCAAATGGTTTGTGCTGGTGAGATGTTTACTGCCTTTGCCATTGGGAGAGTCTCTTAGTTATGTGTTTCTATTTTGCATTTTGGAACTCAAGGAAACTCCCCCCAGCGCCTTCACATCTCTTTCCACATACCTGGGCTCAAAAACTCTTCCGTGGTGCTTCCTGGGCACTGGGGCTTCCTTTGTCTTCCCCGGCCACCCCCATGCTCCCCTCTTCTCCACCCTCTGCCCTGGAGTCTCCCCACTGTCAAGTCAGCTCTCGGCAGCCCTGCCTGCCCCGCCCTCACCCCGGGCTTCTCTGTGCACACTGAAGAACCAGGTCGTCCTCTCTGCCTCTCAGTGTCCTTCCAGGGTCTCCAGCCATGTTACCACCCTCCCCACGGACACTGCGTCCCCTGCTCCTGCCTCCCCTCTGGCAGTGGCTTTGGGTAGCGTGGGTTTTCAGCAGTAATTTCTCTACTCTTTAGAGTCATGTGTAGCTTTCTGACACTTCTGGGAATGTCACCACTAGCTAGTTTTGTCGCTGTGAAGGCATCGCAGAGTGTGCGTACTACATAAATCGAGATGGTGCAGGTCAGCCACTTGAACTGGCCTTTGGAGCGGGCACTCGAGAGACTCAGTAAACATGACTTGTAAGAACCACCGGCTTCATTGAGCACACTTCTTTCCAGGAACACCATATAATGAGTACTCTAAACTAACAATAAGAATATAGCACGGCAAATACATAGACCAGCAACGTTACTAGGCATTATCACATGCTGTGTATCCAGCTGTCCGTGCTATACTTTTATACAAATGGGCTGCCACAGTGTTTATCCACCAGTGTCACCACACCGTGTGGGTCATGTGCTACTTACAGCCTTAACAATGGCTATGGCATCGCTAGGTAAGAGGGACTTTTCAGCCCCGTTATAATCTTGGGGGACCACTGTCACGTATGCATTCTGCTGTGGACTGAACCGTGGTTATGTGGCACATTGCTGTGTGTTCTATTGCGCAGCTGCAAAGGTGCAGATTGTGGTGGTCAATCCATGCAGCTCCGGGTTCAGCACTGACAGCAGGCTGGCACCACCTTCCCACTCCTAGGTGTCCTCAGGTCGTGGAGAGCAAAGGTGGCAGCTGCCTCTGGTCCAGACGTGAGCCTTTGCCACACCCCCTCCCTGTCTGCCCTCTGCAGATCTTCAGCGACCTGAGCCAGGACTCTGTAGAGGACATTTTCCTTACTGAGCTGAAAGTGAAGGTCCAGGACTCCAAATCCCCCAAACGTGAGCATCTGCTGTCCTCTTCCCAGAGTTCCCCTGGCTGAGCCCCCCCCAGACTCCTCCTCCCACCTCTCACCTGGCGATGCCCCCTTGTCCACACCTGCTCTGTCCCGTACCTCTGCTGCCCGCGGCTCCTTCCAAGCTCCACCTGACTGAAAGGCACCTGGTCCGCATGGAATGCTGTCTGTCCACCCAGGCTGAGCTGCTGGACAGGCCATTGGCTCCACTCCAGCCTGAGTGAGGGGGAGTCAGGGCAGAGGCCCGGGGACCCCCACCTCAAGCCTCTTTCCTCTTCCCTCAGTGGGTGCTTCGCCAAGAAGGAGAGGGGTCACTGAGAACCCAGGTGCTGAGCTCTCCATCTGCTACCAGAAGGTCAGTGTGCAGGAACATGGCCAGGAGGTGACCAAAGGCACAGCTGATAGAGCTGGCCTCTGGGACATGTAGGCATGGGAGATGGGACTGCTGGAGCCAAATGGGGAGGCTTCTTCCCATTTCTTGAAGCAGCCACCAGGTTTCTCCACCTTTGGAAGGTTTTGCAGAATAGGGGTAGGGAGGCACCTTGTGTGCAGGCAAGGCGAAGTGATCTGAGGAACAGGAGGGCCTTCTGCTCGCTGAAAACTGTCTTCCCGACCAGCCGGCCAGACCCTGAACTGATCTCATTGGAACCTCAGTTCCTTTGGGACTGGAGGGCAGCCATGCCCCTGCAGTAGAATATTCTTCAGCCTTCTCCACAGGCCCCTCGCTGGAAGCAGTGACACAGGCGAGAATCTCAGAAAGTGAGACTGTGAATGAGGAATTTGTGGGGCGAACACGTCCTGAGGACCTCACCTGCTCCTCCATCCCCCTCCCTAGGCTCTGCTCAGCCACCGGCCCCGAGAGGTCACTGTCTCCCTGAGGGCCACCGGGCTGGTCCTGAAGGCCATTCCAGACGGTGACACTGAAGGTGAGGAGCCGGGAATTAGAGCAGATGGGAATGAGAAGGGGAACACCGGGGGGAGGAAGGAGGGCTGAGGGACATTAGACGGGCGAGTCACGGCAGGGAGGTCACCGCATCCCACTGTCGCAGAACCTGGGCTTGCGCGTGTCGGGCCACACGCTGGCCTGGCTGCTGTGTGGTCCCCAGCCTCAGGTGGCTGTCAAGTAACCGAAACTCTAGCTTGGGACCCGGGTTCGGCCTCTGCGGCTGGGGAAGGTGGAGGGACCTGGTGTGGGGAAGTCCTGCTCAGCATTGGGCCTGAGGGGCCGGGTGCACTGTATTTAGAAATTTTGGATTTTGAATGTCTTTCCCCCCAAATATCAATTTATATGCAAGGAGGAAATAAATATTTGCTGTCACAGAGATCACTGGTCTCTTGTTAAAAAGAAGGACTGGCTGGGTGTGGTGGTGCACACCTGTAATCCCAGCACTTGGGAGGCTGAAGCAGGAGGGTTGCTGTGAGTTTGAGGCAAGCCTGGGGCTCCATAGCGAGCTCCAGGCCTGAACTATGTAGTGAGACCCTATCTCAAAACAAAACAAGAGAGAAGGATGGCAGTGTGCGTCTCTAACCATTGCTGGCATTTGGTGGGGGCTGGGTAGTGCTCTGTGCTAAACCTATGAGCTCCCTGGAGCACGTGAACCTCATGGATTAGCTATTACTAGTAGTAATATTTAACTGGGGAGGAAATTGAGGCAAAGAAGAATAGCTTCCCCAAGGTTACTTCTGCCAGCTCTCAACAGACTGGACTTAAAGGATCACCCCACAGAGGCTTTAGATCATTTCTGAGCAAACAAGAAAGCTCACCAGGCCAAATATATACACATATATATCTTGTTCACCACTCTGTCCCTAGTGCCTAGCACACAGTAGATGTTCAGTAAATATTTGTTGAATATCTACTTTACACCAAAGAATTGTTTTTAAAAATGAATGAATGAATTTGGAATATTCCAGGAGAAGCAGAGTAGAAATGTCATTATGGGTCAGAACGCTGATGAGGAAGCTGACTCTAATCCCTCCTCTGCTGTCCAATATCCAGTAATAACTCTATCTCTGAAATTCTCTGTGGCTTGGCCAGCGTTCCCCAGGACCCCTGTCTGTCGGTAATGCACTTGTGCTCTTTGGTGTTTTCGTTCTCCGTTTTTGGGTTTTATGAGCTAGGATCTCTCTAAGTTGTCTAGGCTTGCCTCAGACTGACTCAGCCACTCCCTAGCTGAGGTCACAAGAATGCATCTCGGTGCCCAGCTGCATCTGTGTTCTTCTAAGGGCATCATAGCTCCTCCATTGTCTTGACATCTGGCACAAAGAAGTAACTCAAAATCGCTTCCTTATAAAATTACTTGCAGCTGAGTTGAGTTGTTGGCTGACATATGAAAGTCCTTTAACACCACGAAGGAGCCAAGTAATTTTGTCAGTGGCTCATGAACTACAGATGGTCGTAAAGCAGGGGGTCAAGAGGGCAGGTTGCAGGGTCGGAGGGGCAGAATTTGAACCTCAGCTTTGTCACTTGCCTTCTGTGTGACCTTGGCCAAGTTACCTGTGACCTCTCTACTTATATTTCACTTCTAAAATAGAGATAATTAATTTGCACGCATATAGGGAACTATAAATGTGAATTCTTAAAACTATCTTCCTTCTATTTGCTTTACCAACCCCGTCAGGACTGGTCTGGAGATTCCAGAACCCTCCTTAGAGACCCTCTTCAGTTGGCAGGGAGGTGAAGGAGGGACTCGGCCTGGCAGCCGTCACACAAGCATTAGGCCCTATTCAGAAAGTCTAACACTCTCCACCTTGGTACTAATGCTCTTCTAGTCACCGACACATCTACCTACACGACGCCCGAGCTCGGTGGTCCTTCCGTTCTTAGCATACCCAGTCCACAGAGAAATTCAGCAGAACCTTCTTCTTTGAAAGGGAGCCGCAGAGGGGATGAAAAGTGGGCAGGGCATGAGGATTTGGGATGGTGACAGCTGAAGCCTCCTTCACTGGCCCAGGAAAGGGAGATGGGTGACCAGGGAGGGCTTGAGATGGAGCTGGACCGAGGCAGCATGGGAAGCAGGGCTAAGCAGGGTGTAGGGGTCTAAACCGGAGGGGCAGCGGGCGAGACGGGCTCGTGGTGGTCTCCTTAGATTCCCCTCCTCCCCAGAGACCACTCCTAGACCCCTATCTCATTCGGTTACAGGGTCCCCCGACTGTCCCCCAGCTGCTGCACCTGTTATGGCTCACACGTGTCTGAATGTCAGCGTGACAGAGGTCATCAAGTCCTCCAACCTGGCGGGAAGGTCCTTTTCTGTAAGTCCTGGGTGGAGCAGAGAAGGAGGGCAGTCAACAGGGACTGGGGAGATGGCCGGGAGTCCCAGGGGAGGGTATTCAAAGAAGGGGGACTCACCCTGAGCTTTCTGCTCAAGTGGGGCCTTCCTCAGAAAGAATTTGCTTTCCCATCTGTGTGCTTAAAACACTGAGTAGCCACTGGTACCAGTAAGGCAGGCCCTGTCCACCCGAGCTGAGGAACTGAGACAGAAACCGCACCGTGCGCTCAGGTCAGCTGCCCCCAGGCGCCACACAGCAGCCTGACCGCGACTCAGCACAGCCCAGCTTCGGGCCGCTTGTTCGACTGTCCGGACGGCTGCCCCTTGCCCCTTGCCCCTGGCCATGCCCCGATTGGTACGTCCTGATCGAGACATGAGACCCATCCACTTTCTCCCCATCTGACGGCTCGCTGGACTTCACTCCACTCAGCTGGACCTGAGAGGCCTCTGATTATTTGTGAACTGTTTTGCTGACGTCTCTGACTCCCCTGCACCACTCCGTCCTCAGACGCTGGCTCTGGATCAGGCTGCCCCGTGACCTCTCAGCTCACACAGACCCCTGTGGCCTTCAGTCCCTGTCTCACGGTCTCCTGGGCTCTTCTTGTCTGTTTGGAAGTCTCTCTTCTCTGGCTTTGACCTCACCCTCGCTACTGCTTCTTGCTCTTAGCCCACCAGGATGCCAGGTCCTCTCCACCCTAAAAAGGGGGGAGGGGATGGTATATGTCTTGATCAGGAAGTATCAAAATGCCCCAAAGCGGCTGTGCGGTGACCCATTTCCCTCTGCCCACTTATCTCCTTCCTTCCCTCTCAGTCAAGCTTCTCAAAGGTACCCCCAGAATGACTCCCCTGCCTGCAGTTTGCTTTCAGTGTCCCCCACTGCAGTAGAATCACCTCCATGTTGCCAAGACCAACGGTCACTTCTTGGTCCTTCTATTTCTTTGGCCCTTTTTCAAGATACTATTTGAACCTATAAACAAAATTTCCATCATTTATTTGAGGGAATACAAAGAAGTAAGTTCACTGCTAACTCCAATGCTTGGCCAGGATACATATTAGCATTTCCAGGTATAAAATCCTGCCTTTTTCCTATATACTTTTATATAACTGACAATGACTGAATGTAAAAGTTTGTAGTGATGTTTTTACTGATAAATATACTGAAGTCTTGTCCGTATGTATTGCTGGGCTCTTGTTTATGTCATATGTGTTTTGTGTCATTAAATATAGTTCATTAAATATTTATCGTATGAGACCAAATATGGCGGCACATGCCTGTAATTCCAGCACTGAGGAGGCTGAGGCAGGAGGATCGCTGTGAGTTCGACAGCAGCATGGGCTACAAAGAGTTCAAGGCCAGCCTGAACTGCATAGTAAAACTTTGTCTCAAAAAGACAAAAAAAATTATTGTATGATAGTTGCACATGCCCTATAATTATTTAAGTGATTGTAAGCACACCAAGAAGGGTTAAATACGTGCTAAAAATCATGGTCTTACTTTTTTCAGGAATGCCTAGAGTTTTAATCACTCAGATGGCATTCATGTAGCATCAAGGCTTTTCATGTTTTCCAAATTGCCCTTCCAAGTTCGGCTCTTACTGCAATACATCAGTGCCTGTTCTGCAGCACAATTAATATATTAATCAACACAATTGTCAACTTCGTAATTTTAATTTGCATTTCCACCATTACCAAGTAGTGAAGTTGATTGATTTCCATTTCTTCATTGTGTATTTCCTATTTATTTTTTCATCCCACACTACTTCTGTGGGGTCCTTGTTTTGTCATATAAAGACATTAATCCTTTACTTGTTATATATTCTGGAAATTTTTTCCTAGTTTTTCTTTTAAATTTTAATCTAAAATAGCTTTATGTTTTGATGTAGTGAAATCTACCAATCATTTTCTTCTAGTAATTTCTGCTTTTGATAGTTTTATATATTACCTAGGTCTGAACACTGTATCACACTGAAATTAAGACATACCAAAAGTTTGCCTTAGGAATGGAAGATGCTTCCTGAATCATGAGCAATGCTTCCTTATCATGCTGGTTGCAAGATACTGCCTAATTTTACAAATATTACAGCATGGGGAGGGATGTTTTAGAATTGATAAAAACAACATGACTGTTTAACAACTTTCTAGTGGTTATATTCTTTCTTTCATGTATTTATGCATTTTTAACATTTTTTATTTTATAGTCTGATTGATGTGATTACATTATCTGTAATTATTAGAAGTCTAATCCTTCTGTGTTTTAGTTTTTCAGACCTCCACAATACTGTGATTCCTTGTATGTTTCCTCCATTATGAGACCTATTTTGGGGTCTTTGCATTGTTGGTGAGGAACCTTGGTGCACAAACCATCCTTCTAGAGAATTCGGTATTTGCTTTTTCCAAGTGCTCCAGTGATGTTGACATAGTATTTACTTTCAGAAGATAGAGATGGAGTGAATATGCACCCAAATCCACACCTGGACAGGCTCGGAGTTGGTAATTTCCAGGAAAGACCTTTCCTTTTCTCTCATGGTGCAAGCCAAAGTGGACAGCTGCCCTGTGAGCTTCTGTTTCCGCTGGGAGTCTTTCTTCTGGCCTAGTCTTTGACTGGGAAGGTAACTGTTGAAAGACTTGAAGGGAATCTCAGTCTCAAATCACTGCTTCCTGTGGGCCCAAGGCCTTGTCTCCCACCCCCATGGCTGTCCTGTCTGGAGTCCCTGATTTCTGAGGAGAGTCAAAGCATCTGACTTACATAGCTCCGACTTTTTTGGTTGTATTGACCTTTCCTTCACTGCCTGGTACACGAGGAACTTTTAATATCCTGTGCAAACCAAAAACTTGTGTCTTTTATGTATAGAAGGCAAAGTGTGATGTTTATTAAATCAAACACATTGTATTATTATGATCTACACATTTTTAAAATCTTTTGTCCATTTCATCTTTCCAAAAGGTTTGTCAGCATTCTCACTGTGGTTTAGATTTTGTCGATTGAATTTCAATTTCTTGGAACCCAGCTTTTCTTCTAGCTTTCATTACTGCTATTGCAAAATACAATGGCTTCTTACATCCAGTCTGTGTATAGAAAGGCACATTTTATTTAATTCATCATTTTGAGCCTTTGGTAGACAGTCTCGGTCTGCAGACTTGTATCTTTCAGCTCTGAGATGTACATCCTAATACAATTTTTAAAATAATTTCCTTCTATTTCTTTGCTGTTTTTGAACCCACAAACAGGTGGTAATAAGTCTTCCTACTGGATTCTCTCATTTTCTCATCGTTTCTCTTCCATTATCCTTTGGTTTGTTGTTTCTTTGACTTTTGGAGAGTTTGCTTCCAATTCAGTTATTAAACCTTCAAACGTTCAGCAATCTTTCTTGTTTTCTGGTTATCAATTTTCAGTAGGACTCTGCCTGCTTCGTAGTATTTTATCTTTCTGAAGATATAATGGTTCATTGCAAAATTTCTTCTGCTCCCTTAGTTGTGTCTGTTTCTTCTGAATTTCTGTTTGCTTGTGGTGTGCATTCTCTGTCTGTCTATTTCTCTGTCTGTGTCTGTGTCTGTGTCTGTGTCTGTGTCTGTGTCTGTGTCTGTGTCTGTCTGTCTGTCTCTCTCTTTCTCTCTCTCCAAGTATCTGGTGATCCTTGGCTGCTTGTTCAAGTTCAAGAGTGAGGCACTAAAACCTAAGTCAGGTGGCTCCTCTGTGGGTGGTCTGGTGGCCGTGGTCCTTCCCACAGAGGAAACCCAGTGTCACTATCTGCAAGTCTCTTTTCCAGGACAGCTTTGTTTTTCCAGAAGAGTCCTTCAGGTTCCTGCCCAGGGCAGTGACAGGCCAGGAGGAGAGGCTGCTGGTGTGTGTCACTGTGGAGCAGAGTTGGACAAAGGCACAGGGGCCCCCCTTTTCTGTACGCAGACTTTCACACCGTCCACCACCACCCTGCACTCCACCTCCTTCCATCTGTGGCACCCCCAGGCTGACTCTGGTTCTGTTTCTCTGGTGCCTGTGGCAGGCAGAAGGCTGGGTTTGCTGCCCAGCCTGAATGGGAACCAGAAATTTCAGTTTTTATCAGGTGATGAACCACCTGACATAATCAGTTGCGAAGGAGGAAAGATTCGTTTTGGCTTATCATTGCAGAGGTTTCACCCACGGTCGCTGGCCCTGGTTGCTTTAGGCCTGTGGTGAGGCAGGACATTGCGGCAGACGCTTGTGGTGGTGGAGCTGCCCACCTCATGGTGGCCAGGAAACAGAGAGAGCCCACATTTGTAACAAAGCTCCTCCCCTTAAACCCGTCAAGCTGCAAATCCATAGGTGGGTCAACGTGTTCCTGTCAGGTTTCTTCTCATCCCCACCATCTCTGGAACCCGAGGCCTACATCTTACAAACCTTATTCCCACGATGTTTATTCCTGTGCTTGACTTTCCTATTCTATGATTAGTTATCGGCTGCCATTTTTTACTCTTTCTTTGTACCACAATATTGCACCAGAGACCCACGATGCCTCTTCTTCCTCATTTCCCCCTGTCCTGTTGGTTTGTGCTCTCAAATGCCTCCCAAATCTCTCTCCTCTTCAGCGTCATCCTTCTCACGGCCCAGCTAGGTTAACCAACTGTCCTAGTTTGCCTGGGACTGAAGAAACTTGAGATTTTCAGTGATAAGAATAGAAAGTTCCAGGCAAATAAGAACAAGCGATACCTCAGTTCTAGACCTTCGTTCATCCCTTTATGCTGGACAAACACTGCCGCCCCCATGATGGTCTCCCTGACACACCCTGATGCTTGTGAGGACCACCTTCCACACCTCTGCCCCACTGACCTTTCTAAAACAGAACTCTGACATACTGTTTCATCCTTCAGAGCTTTCTGTCACCTCCCATTCTCCAAGGGCAGGAAAAACTCTTCAGGGTTACAGAGCTTGGTTCTTCTTCCTCTCTGTCTGCAACTTCAACCACGGCCTGCAGGTTCTCTGTACCACTGAGTTTGGAACTGTTCTGGCATTTCCACCTCTGTACCTTGGCTCGTGCTGTTTGCTTCCTGTGAGATCCGTTTTCTCTCTTCTTCTTTCCCGACCTTCCTTTTTTGTAATTCCTACCAATCCTGGAGGAAGAGTCTCAAATGTTGTATTAGTTTTCTCATCATTGAGACACAATAGCCAACATCCACAATTTAAAAGAGAGGTTTCAGTCTGTGATTGGCTCCAGGGCGACACAGCAGAGCAGAAGGGTGTGGTGGAGCAAGTCGGCTTAGTCCATGGCAGCCTAGAGCAGAGCAGGGAACAGTACCAGAGGGGAAGAGGCTGGCGCCCAAAGACCTCAAGGCCATGCTTTCCTAACCTCGCAGAAGTGTGCTTCGCCAGTCTTGGGGCAGATCCAAAGGCAGTCAAACTGAAACTCCACCCTCACCACCATGCGTGTCCTGTCCCTGGAAGGCCTTTTCTCAGCACTCTCTCCTCCTCTCACTCCCTGGTGAGCTAAAGGACTCGCCTCTGTGCTCCCCTAACGTCTGGGACACACCCGTGGAAGCACCTGAAACTCTGTAAATCAAATGAGGCTTCTTAGGCTCAGGGCCATGGTCTCAGCCCTCCTGTTTCCCCAGCACTCAACTGGGCTAACTCACAGCAGGGCGCCCTAGAAGTTAGCAAGTCATCAAGTCCTTCCTCTCCCTCTGAGACAGCCTACCCGCTGTAGGAGCACTGTGATTGGCTGAGAGATAGTTTGATCTTCTAACCATCTCCCCACAGGGCAGTGTGCTGTTTAAGCCTTAAACTCTTAGGCTTAGGTTGTATTTCCTCTTTCAAAGTTGGTTCCTTACACTGTTTCTGTTTTTAATGACCTCTTTGACCAGCCCGGTCCGGAGCTTTTTGAACTTACATACTTGTTATAGCTGCAAGGACTTCCGTTTGCCCCTGCACTGACCTGCTGGGGTGGGTGGGGATGCAGTAGCTTGGAACCTAGCAGGTCCATGTTCTCTTCAAGTGGATCAGAGGATCAGAGCATAAACAATAGGGGAAGTTCACGGTGATCTGGGACAAGGGTGTTTCCAGTTTGGAGAATGGCTGGGTAAGGGCCTTGTGGCTGACCTGGTGAGTTTAGGGCTCAGCAAAGATATGACTGGGTGGACTGGAAGTTTGGTGTAGGACAGCGATGGTAAATAAAGCAAGAATAGAGGAGTTGGGACTCTAGGATGTGGAAGGCAGAAAGCTGCCAAGAGGGAACAGGAGGCAGCTGGCAGCATTTGTCTGTCCCCTGGTCTTGTGGAGAGCCGCGCCCTTTGCAAATTCTGCAGCTGGCCCCTCTGCTGGCCTCCACAGTGGCATTTGTTGCCTGTAATTTAGACTCCTGCCAGTTCAGAGCCCAAGAGAGGTTAGGGTGTGTCTAAGTCTACAGACTACAATGGGGAAACAAAAGACATCTGCATATACTGCATGTGGGTAGGAGGGGGCCCCAAGAATGCAGCTAATTATCTAGAGAGCAGGGCCAGCAGGTCTTGCCAGAAACACCCCCAAACCCCCCCCCATATAGGGGAAATAGCAGAGTTGGGAGTCAGCAAGCCAGACCCCACATCTGCCACCGTACAACCTTCAGCTGGTCACGTCCAATCCCTCCTGGCCTCAGCCTTCTTACCTGTGGGCACCCTGATTACCTCACCAGGTGCATTTGGGTGCCACGAACTGAATGCCTGGCTTCCCTCCGCCTCAGCCCATGAAGGACATTATTCCTTACAGTCTTTCCAGTTATTTCTAGGTTACTTACTGACGATATCCTAGTGTTATCGGATGGAGGATTTCAGGGCAGTTGTTTCTAGGTTCAAAGGTTTCTAGGCACAAAGAACTGAGCAGGACACATTTACTCAAGGCAAGTAACCAGAGTAAGATTTATTCAAATCAAAAGAAGCAAAAGTACATTTCTCAGGGTGGGAGTGGGGCCAGGGAGAAGATCTCATGGCCCTGACAAGGGAAGGAACTGGGTCTCTGCAGGTCCTGGGATTATGGGAGGATCTATACCTGGGGATTTACAGGAATCATGGCCCAATGGGGGATCTGCTTCAGCCCACCCATCAAGAGGGAGTTTTTGATCATACAAGGTTTTCAGAGGAAGTGTCATGGTGTCCAAAGCTAGGGTCCTATATGTTTGGTTTTCCTTCTCCCTGGGGGTCTTGGGGGCAGGTGCACAGGATAATCTTTACCTGTTAGTTTCCTGATGTTCTAACTGATCTTGCTCTGTCTGGTTTCTTAATTCTTTACCCCATCACTTTTCACTGTTTACTTGTCCTTGCTCCACCTCCTACCTCCTAGTCTTGACAATTCTCTGGTTAGTTGTCCAGTTAGTACCCACTAGGCTCCACTGTCTGCCCTCTGCCCAATCTGCCCTTGGATAAGAGCTCCAGGGCACCACAACTGTTGCCCACCACTTCTGGCACACATCTGGATTCTCCCAGCCCTTTGTCATCCTCTGCCATGGGGTTCCCCTGCCCTATGGATTGTGTGTTTACTCACAATGAAGAGGCTTAGCCTAGGAGACAAACCAAAGACAGAAATCCACAGGGGCTCTCCTCCCTCTTTGGCAACTGAGGCCATTATTGATGCTTGACTTCTTCTTGGAAATTTTAGTTAATATCAATAAAAAATCAATATTAATACATCGCTATGTCCCAAGTGCTGTTCCAAGCACTTAAAATCTACTATCTCATTTAATCTTCACAGCAGTCCTACAAGGTAGCTGCTATTATTACTGTGGGTTTTTTTTCTAAATAGCACAAAGTAAGAAATATGCTCCAAAGCACATAGCTAATAAATGCAGAGCCAGGATTAAACCCTGGGCAGTCTGGCCCAGAGATTGCTTTTGATCTCCCTCCTGGAACCTTCTTGCACATTGTGCTTACAAGATGCTCTCTACCCTACTCTACCTCCACAAGAGTCCAACTAAAAGTCCTGACATACTTGACACCTTCCTCAACCAAGATTGAATTTGCTGCTATTATCTGTGATGAAACAATAGACTGACTCAGTGGTCTCAGTGCTACCTGCTGTCAACTCCAGGCTACTTAAATCAGAATGTCTAATTTTATGTGTGATTCTTTTTTTTTTAATTGATCCTGGGGATCGAACTCACGACCTCATGCTTGTAAAGCAGGTGCTTATGCCGTTGAGCTAAATCCCCAGCCCCTTATGTGTGATTCTTATAAGTAGTCAAGGTTGAGAACACTTGAGTGAAACACACTGCAAGGCTTTCTGCAACTCCAGAGTTCTGTATGTATGAATTTCCCAAAGATGCTTCCTGTGTGAGTCAGAGTGAGTGAGGCAGAGATGCAGAAAGGTACTTTCCAAGCAGCCTCTTCTGACGGGGGGTTAGAAGGATGGCTGTGGGCTGCTTTCCTCTGGCCTAGTCTAAGGTTTGGGAGTACTCAGCTTCTTTCTACACCCTCTGTCTATGTCACAGGCAAATAATTTTATATGTAATTTAATGCTCAGAACAGGGGTCAGGACTTATAAACCCTGGAAGTATTCCCAAGTCCCACACACGGAAATATGAGTGTCACATAGGAGGAGCTTGCAAAATACTTCTTGAATAAATCAACATCAAACCCAGACACCTGGCATGCACTAGCATAGCATTCAAGTCTGTGTAAATCTGAGGACAACGAGTTGGGCAAAACACTTTAGAAGCAATGTGAGATCCAAGAAAAACCAGGAGGCAGTTGATGCAGTGTGATCACTGCCCAGAATCACTCACAGGAAAATGGTAAAGGACCCTGTGGGCTGGACAGAAGATACACACCAGACTCCAGGATAGAAGACCATGCTGGCAGAGCCATCTGTTTAACAAAGGTGACGCTTACATATTCATTCATTCTCTCTGCCTTCCTCCCTCTCTCCCTCCCTGTTGCAGACAGTGACAAACACCTTCCGGACCTCCAGCATCCAGATCCAGAGCCAAGACCAGAGGCTGCTGATGCTACTGCTGGACAAAGACGGTCGGCGCACTTTCAGGGATGTGGTCAGGTAAGCTGAGCCCACCGCCCCTAGTGCGCCAAGCCCTGTGGGGCAAACCTAAGCCAAAGCCAGCTCCTTCTAGCCCAGAGCACCTCGTCAGAGGTACACCGGGTAGCCACATAGGCATCCCTGGTGGACAGGGACTCAGGCCACTGCCTTATCACTTGAATTCAGGAAGAAGAGGCAAATGAATAGCTGATACTAGGCAAAGACTGATATTAAATATTCCCAAGATTCCTAGAGACACATGCAGCCTGAAGCCCTCCTGATCCCACCCTCTTTGCTGGCACTGGCCTGTCCCACATGGGACACACACACACACACACAGCATCTGTGCTTCAGTTGATGTGACCGCTTTGGGTTTCTGCAGGGGTGTCTGTTTAGGTAAAGAGGCAAATACAGAGGCACAGACAACTCAATGCAGACATCACCCTCCCCGCCCAGATAGGCTCATGATATCTCCTGATTCATTCTCTTCTTTCTGTGTGGCCCTCTCCCATACGCCCTATGATAATGGGGCTACTGTTCAAATGTCCTGGGCAGAGCTGATCCTTGAGGTGATTCCTCTGAACTTGTTTCTTCTCATCATAGATTCGAAGTGTGTCCCTGCCCAGAGCCGTGCTCGAGGACCCAGAAGTCCAAGATGTCATGGCTCAATTCACATGGACAGAAGGAGATGGAAACAACCCAAGCTACACCCAAACCCCTTCTAATGCCCATCAACACATTCTCTGGCATCATCCAGTGAGGCCATCGGGGTGGCTGGGCCCAAGAGTAGCAGGTCCAAGAGGAATGAAATACGACCCCCACCAAACCCCTGACACTCACACTGATGGCCAGAACAAGCTCAGCTCCACTGGGCTGCTGTGGCTTTGACTAGGAGACAGTGAGTGCCTGGGAGCCCAGGGAACCTGGATGTGCAGGTGTGAGAGAGAAGGACCCACACCAAGGCCAGAAGACCACACAGGCAAAGCAGTGACTCCATGAGGGATGCACACAGCCCCACTTCTTCCAACAATGCCCACCCCTACATTTATTTTCAACACCCACTTCTCCTGCTGTCTTGGCCCACTCCACCCGGCCCTTAAAACCAAGGTCAGAGCTGCTGTGCAGCCATAGCCTTGTGGCTGAAGAGAAAGAAATAAAGATATTGCATCTGCTCCCTCCCACCTCCAGCCAGGGACTCTCCCAGTGGAGAGGAGAATGTCACAGTCAATAAATCCACACTAATGTGTTTCTGTTCCCGATACTGGATAATGTTTATATTTTAACAGAAAACAAGTAGCCGTTCTTAATATAACCCAGTGAATCTTTGTGAGTCAGATAATGATTTTGTGAAATATTAACTGCTGTGTTGTTTCTCCCTGCACCTTCCTTTCCTCATTCTCCTTAACTTAAGGATTCACCTATCCAGCACTATCCTCAAATGGGTTGGGGATGCAGGGTAGTTTCAAGGACGTGAAACTTAAAGACATCACAGTCCTTAGCATTTAAGTTTAAGAACTTGCATCCAGGTGTAAAATAGGAGTGATTAATAACCCTACTCCAGTATCTGCCCACTTTTGAGTCCAGCTCTAGGACTAGGTATCAGATGAGGTGAGAAAGTAACTGAACACAAAGACCTGGACTTAAACCTATCCGTGTTACCTGGACAGAGTCCCCTAGGATGGTGGCTGTGGGCATAAGTGGCAGATAAATTCTTTTAAAGTTTGGGAACCCAAAGGTAAAGAGGTAGGTACTTCACTCTTGGCTTCATTGGCCCAAGGAGTGGGAACAAGTCTCACAGTCTCAATGCCATGGAGGAGTGTATGAAGCACTGCCCAGGGCACTTGGAAAGATGGATTCAAGGGTAACCCTCGAGAAAGTCCAGCAGCAAAGGTTTTCCAAGATAGCCAGAAGCAGGCAAGTCCATCAGGTCTCAGACGATAAAGGGTACAGCTGTGGACAGCAGTGTGGGACATGGCATCTGAAGTCCAGATGAGGACCTGGGTACTTGGTAAATAGCAGCCCAGTGAGTGCCTGCCTCCTAGTGCAGAGGAGTCCAGGGCAGGTGAAAAGCAAGGTGTGGATGGATGTTGCAACCTCCACTGAAGTTTCTGGATGCAAGACCTGGGGAGGAAAAGGAGTAGAGACAGTCTTCATTGTGACCGAGGTGTGTCTAAACGTGAAAGGACTATAGTATGTACAATATCACTGCATTTGTGTCAGCCTACCTGAAAGTGGCTAGTTTCTGTTTCTTCCGCATTGAGGTGATATAAACTGATTCATATTAATTTGAGCTTCATAATTAAGTTTTAAAGTAAATATTTGCAGAGTTTGCCAGCTTTTCAGGTGAGGGAAGGGCTCTGGGGCTTTTCCATAACTACCTCTCTCCAGCTTACAAAGAAAGCAAATCTTAGACCAAATCCTGATACACAGATAGACAGGTATTAGCAAGCCACCCCTCTTTGCCCCACCCGAATGAGGTGCACTGAGCAAAGCTTGCATGAGTTTGCTGGATTGGTGCCTGGATACTAGGCCATTTTGGAGCAAAGCCTAAAAATCCAAAGGGTTTTGGCTGCTGGAATCTCTAGATTCTTTTGGTTTGAATAATTCTTTTTATTTCATGAAAAAATAAATTCAAAACAAAATTATAAGAGAATAACAACAGTTATACTGTGTATCATTATCCTCAAAGCAGTTATTCAGAGTAGATTCTTATAACCAATTAAGAGAGAAAATACCTCTGAAAAAATTTGTACAGGTCCATGTGACTTAGACATCAATAATTCCACTGTGAAAAACATTATGTTACTTAACAAAGCCACTTCTGCTGTTGAAGTGCTAATATTAGCTGCCTCTGAAGTGTCTTTGGGGTGCGGGGGTCAGGGTCTTGCTATTGCGCCCACGCTGGCCTTGCACCCTTGATGCACCTGTCTCAGTCTCCTGAGTATTGGGGTAACAGTTGTAGGCCACTGTTCTGGACTCCAGCTCATCACCCACACAGGTGCAACTTACACCCCGTAAGCATAGCTTAGAACTACCCAGTACACAGGTGCTGTCCAGAGGCAGCGATGTGCTGCCAGGACGGGATCTGACTGCCGTCAGCCGTCAGTCCTCCTCAGAGATCGTCCTGGCTGCAGAAAACTCTGTCACTCAAGGTCATGCCCCTTCCGCGGAAATTTTGCATGCGGTGAAACACTTCTAGGTCCTGGAAACTAACACACTTGCCTTCCGGGAGCTTTGATTCTGACGGAAACACAACATGAAATATAAACAGTAGTGCCTTCAGAAATGAAGTACTAATGGAGAAAAGTTGGGAGGCGGAGCATGTCTTGAGGACGGGATTAGCAATTTCGCTTAGGGTGGACAGGGATGCTCTCCAGGAGGCGGTTATTGAGCAAAGACCCGAAGAAGATGAGACGTCTTTCATTCCATTCCTGCTCCCCCAACTCCGACTCTGCCCCTTACAGTTTTATTTACCTGAGTTCAAGGCTCACAGACCAGGAATTTAGCCCAGACTTCTGGGTGACATGGGGCAGCCACAGCAAAGCCTGTGGCCCCGCTCTGAGCGCTTCCTACAGGCCACGGACGAGCTCCTCGTGCACCTGCGCACATCCCGGCAGGTGGGGCGGCCGAGGCCTCAGGACGTGGCAGGTGCGGCTGCAGGTGTGCGGGTCCCGCCTCTGCAGCACCGCCCCCTCGGGGCGGGGTCACTTCCGGGCCAGTGGCCGGACATGGGCGGCCGTTTACCGGGTGACCGCGGCGCTGCCCGAGGCCAGAGACGGGGTTCAGCTATCTGGGAGCCAGGATTCCTCGGCCTCTCCCGGGGACATGGGGGCGCGCCCTCCCCGGTCTCTCTCACGCTCGCCCTGCGCCCAGCTCTGCCCTCTGCCGGCCCGAGTCTGACGAAGCCGGGCAGCCATGAGCGCCAACCCCCAGTGGGACATCAGTAGGGCGCTGGGGGTGGCCAGGCTCTTCCATCTGCTGTGTGGGGTCCGGGATGCCTGCGTGACCCCGTTCCTGACGCTCTACCTGAGGCAGCTGGGCTTGGCCGCGCCCTGGGTGGGCATCCTAATGGGAAGCAAGTTCCTGGTCGCAGCCTGCTGGGGTCCCTTCTGTGCCTTCCTGGCCAAAAGCTGCCAGAAGAGGAGAGCATTTCTGGTAGGCTCGCTGCTGGGCTCGGCGGGAGCCAGCCTGTTGATGGTCCTGGTCCCGCCGCTGCACAGAGACGCGCTGCACCGCTCTTGCAATGGAAGCGGCGCCGTGACCACCACAGTCCTACCGCCAGGTGTCACACTCACTGTGACCGTCACCTCTGCCCGAGATTCTGCCTCAGCTCACCCTGCAGGGCTGCCCAGCTTCCCAACCAGGAGGAGGAGGTCGGGAGATTTGGAGGCCTCAGACATCACGGTTGGACCTGGAGAAAGTGATCAAGAAACTTCGGAGGGGCATTTAGCGCGCTCCCCTGAAGGAGCTGGGACCACATCCCAAGGTCTGCGGCCCGTGGCTTCAGGAGTGAAAGACAATTTCGGGGAAGGTGCTTCTGAGGCGGTGGATACTGCCTTCCTTCTTCCCCAGGACGCTCCGCTGGGCGGTCCAGCCAATGTGTCAGAGGTCAAGGGGGAAGCCGGGGCCCTTGAGCTCTCCTCAGAAGGGCTGCAGTGGACTTTCTTCCTCGCCTTTGGCGTCGTGGTGTTCTGGGAACTGCTGACAGCCCCTCTGGAGCAGGTGGCCAGTGATAGCCTTTACGAATACCTGGATTTTGTAGACGCCACCGACCGGTACGGAAGTCTGGGGCTCTGGAGATTACTGGGCATGGTGGCAGGTGTGTGTGTCATCGCAGCCTTGACGGGGCACTTGGACTGCTCCCTGATGACGAGTGGCACTCGGGGTGTGCTGTGCTTCTACGGCTACTCACTGGTCAGCACTGCGTGCCTGCTGGTGAGCACTGTCTTTCCTGTCCCCACCTACCAGCAGCAGGAGCCTGGCTACAAAACCATGAAAGCACTGTCTCTCCTAGGGGGTGACCCCCGCCTCCTCCTCTTGGCCCTCACTGTTGTTTTGATAGGAATTGTCACCAGTGCAGTGCAGAACTTTCTTTTCTGGCACATGGAGGACCATGGCAGCAGTGAGCTGGTTATGGGCTTCTCAGCGGCTCTCAGCTTGCTGGGGGAAATTCTGCTCCACCCGTTTAAAACTGCGGTGCTTCGGAAGCTGTCTAGGGCGGGTGCAGTGGGACTGGGGTTGGGATGCCTCGCCGGGCAGCTGCTCTACTACTCCTTCCTCTGGAGCTGGTGGTCGGTCTTCCCGATTCAGATCCTGAGTGCCGTCAGCACTGGGGTTTTGTGGTGGGCCGTGGAAGCCTCCGTGGAGAGCCTGGCCACCCCTGGCACGGAGAGGCCTCTGAGTACCGTGTTCCGAGGCCACTTCCACTGGGGTGGCTGCAGCCTGGGCAGTTTTATGGGGGGTGTCCTGGTGATGCGCTTCAGTCTGGCCGCGCTCTACCGCATCTGCTGTGTGATCCTGCTGCTCTGGCTGGCTGTGTTCCTGTCCATCCAGCCCAGGCTGCCCCAGGAGCGGAAAATCAACTATTCCAAGCTGCTGGCCGTGGAGGAGAGTGATACCAGCGACTCTGAGCCGGGGTCAGAAAGGGACTGGCTTGTGAAGGCCTTGAGGGAGGAGCCCTCAGACTGGAGAGGCTGAGAGAAGGTCACAGTGCACTGAGCTGGGAAGGAACTGATGGGTTGGACAAAATTTACTTTGCTGAGGACAGAATCCCATCCCGGGTTGCAAGGACCTTGGGGAGTGAAGGCGCTTCTATGCCAAAGGCATAATTTTCTGTACTTTTCTAGTGAAAGGTGATCTGACCTTTTTGTCATTAAATCATTTTAAAATAATGAAGAATGCATATGCTTTTTTAAAAAAAAGTACTTTTGTATTCCTTATATTTTGATACTGATTTGTGTTGGATCTAGCAAAGGCTGGTGCCAGGAAAGTGGCGAGGACTTGCGGGGTGCAGTGAACGGAGAGGGCAGCTGTCTGGGATGAGTTGTGAGCGTTTTCATGGGTCGTAGAGGCAGAACCCTGACCCTGTAAAAGCCACGCTGAGGCTGTGAGAATAGCAGTGAACCCCTTAACTCCCCTCCCTCCCTGACGGTGGGCAGGAGCTGTACTCACACTCAAGAACTCAAGTTTGCAATGAAAGAAAAAGATGGCCCCTGTCCTGTGTGCTGGGGACGTTAATGGCTTTCATTCTTGCGCTCAAATATATTTGTCACCAGGAAAAAGATCCTTAGAATCATCATCCATTTTTACATAAGAGCTGGGGCAATTTCATGGCCTTTGGACCCACGTTTTGCATGCTGCACCTCCCCAAATCACATGGAGATGTTAGCCATCTGCTTGGGTCAGGGTGTGGCATCTCCATGAGCAGGGGCACAGCCACTGTTCGTGTGCCCAGCCACACTGAGAGAACCCTCCTTGACCGCCAGAGAAAGGCCCTTCATGTCAGAGGCCGGTTCCCAAAGGCCAGTTCCTCTTCTTGATAACAAGTAAACAGGACACTGAATTTAGAAGGAGCCTCGCTGTGCGAATGAATGGTTTAGCCAGAAGATGTTCTCAGGGACACAGATACATAAAGAAGCACAAGACAGCATGAAAAATGCCACTCTTACAGTTTAAGAAAGGGAAAGATCGTTTCTAATGAAAGATCTCAAAGGAATGTTTCTTTACAAGAAAATTGCCTTGAAGTCTAAGCCTTCCAAGACAGGTAAACTTTGAACAGGTTGGAGAGGCTGGTAACTCAGGGAAGGGTATTCTAATGGTGTGGGCAAAGCCACGGAAGTGAGAAAAGTGTAATGAATGCCCAGAGAACAGTGAGAAGCACAGTTTGGCTGGAGCCAAAGATTTGCATAAGAGCAGCGAAGGGCAAGGCTGGAGATATGGGCTGGGGCAGGGTAGTGGGAAGCCCTGACGCTGTAGACATCAGGAAAACCATGGAAGATTCTAGACATGGTCATGGCAAGGGACATCTAATCTGAACCTTTTAAAAAATAGCTTTATTGAGTAATAGCTGACATATGATAGGCTTCACATATTTAAATTGTACAATTTGATGAGTTCTGAAGCTGGAGCTATGTGTAATTGCAGTGACACCAACTCCCCAGAGTCAGACACCAGGTTAGGGCACAAATCAGCCCTCACCTCAGATCCCAGCTCCAAGCTCAGGGTTCCCAGTCCCTGCTCGGTTTCCATAATTCACTAGAACTACTCCCAAAACTCAGGAAAGCACTACGCCTGTGATGACAGTTTTATTATATCAAAGGACACAAATCAGAACCAGCATAGGAGGATATCTGAGAGGGTTCCACACGTGGGACTTCTGTGTGTTCTCCCTGGGGAGCTAGGGTGCATCACTGTCTCAGCCCGTTAACGTGTAACCATGCACAATGTCACCACCCGGGAAGACTCAACAGATTTTGGTTTTCCTGCTGTGTTATGAGGGCCTCAGGATGCAGGCATGATTCATCAGACTCACTGCCCTGGGATTCAGTCATTACAACCTCTGCTCTCCCAGAAGTCAGAGTGATAGCAAACGCTCCAAAGTCCTGAAATCCTCGGCACATGATTGGTCTTCCTGGAATGACCAGACCCCATCCCACATCATTCATTAGCATGAATTATCTAAAGGCTCCTCCCAAATCACTTCATGAGCATAAACTCAAATGTGGTGCGAGGGGCCCTCTACGAGTACCATAGACACCTTTACAACTCAGAAAATTCCTGAGATTTATAGGTTACCTCCGACTGGGGATTTAGCTTAGTGACACAAGTGCCTGCCTGACAAGCACGAGGTCATGAGTTCGATCCCCAGTACCAAAACAAACAAAACAACAACAACAAAATAAAGGCCTCAGGGGTGCTATATGATAGGTTACGTCCTAGGAATGAAGGCCAAAGGCCAAATTCATTATTACACAGGTAAATTATGTTAACTATTATTCAAGATAAGGTTGTTACATATATCAATAATTCATCCTACTCTTTCGGAGCAGTATTCTACTGTATGTGTACACTATAATCTCTATTCATTCACTTATTAGTGTACACTGGATTGTTTCCAATTTTGATGATTTTTATTACAAATACAACTTTTATGAATTTCCATGTTTAAGTATTTGTACAGACACATACTTTCCCTCCTCATAGGTAAATAATAGAAGTAGACTAACTGGGTTATATGGTAGTTATAGGCTTAATTTTTTAAGAAACTGCTAAACAGTTGATGCTGTATTTGTAGAGTGTTACACCCCCAGCAAGACTGAAGAGTCCTGATTCTCTTGAATCCTCAGAAACACTCGCTGGTTGGGGTCAAGTGTGTGAATCAAGCTGTCCGGTCAGACTGACAGCCAGAGGAAACTCTTCCTTGGAATGTGGCGCCAATGCTGCCCACTCTATTTGTGCAGATGTGAAACCTTGAATGACATTTTGCTGCTATGATAAAGTCTTCCTGGGAACCAAAAAACAGGAACAGAAACACAATGAGACAGGACAAATGAAATGTCAGGTAGAAAGTTCAAACAGTATTTCAGGAAGTGTGGGACAGGCGTGGTGTGCATGTGCAGGGATGTTCAGAAAAATCATCACAGAGGTAAAGAAATAAACCTTAGATGAAGGAAGAAAGGATGAGGCTGTAAATATTTAGACTTCAAGTTGTAACTTTGTCTACCAGCTACTCTACCCAGTAGATCAAGGTAAGTTACACAAAGTCAAAGTAAATAAAATTCTTAACTCCCAGATCTGTGGCGCTGGGAAATAAAAAGTCTGACATTTGATTCTGGCTAAGAGGAAACGAAATATTGAATGAGCCATTGATTGTTATGATCAACTTTACTTACTTAGAACATTATTTTCCAAGTAAATTTTTAATCCTAGTGTGGTAGAGGATTGGAGAGGGAAGCAAAAGAGAATTCTAAGGCCAAACAACTTTAGGAAATAATGTAAATTATTGTCAATTCTAGAAGCTTACAATGCCTATTTAGCAACTAAAGACTCAAAAGTCCTGGAATCAACAAACTTGTTTAGCTCTGTTTGATCTACAAATCCCCTCATGTACTGTTTTATATGGCAACCTTCCCACATAAGACCAGTCACAATCTTGCGGAACCAGTCAGTGTTCCCTCAAAGTTGTTTTGGGAAATACCCACAGTTAGAAGTTTTCTGGGAAACCTTTTCAGCTCGGTAAAGTTGATGCTCAGACTGATAAGAATCCGGGGCATCATACTGAAAACTTCAGAAAGCTTATCTCATTCAGTCAGAGCATCAAGTTTATGAAGTCAGTTATGATCGAATTTCACAAGGGAAGTGACTAAGGTTCTGAAAGATTAAAGTTCAAAACCTTTATCTATCTGACTTTGGAGTCTTCCCTCAACTTCTGTCTTAGTTACTTTTCTAATTGCTGAGACAAAATATTCAACACCCACAAGTTAAAGGAGGAAAGGTTTATTTAACTCACAGTTTGTAGAGGTTTCAATCTATCATTGACTGGCTCCAAGAAAGGGTGGCACTGCAGAGGAAAAACAGTTCATGGTGGGCAGAATATAGCAGAGCAATCAGGGACAGCCACAGCTCTTTCTATCCCTTATGTCTCATCCAGGCTACTTTGGGCAGGCAGCACTCACACCCTTAATCCTAGTGCCCCTAATCCTAGCATTGCACTGGGAATCAATTCCAGCATCACATACTGTAGATCCAGCCACGTCTGAAAAAGTCCCACCTATGACTGCATGAGGCTTTGAGGGGACATCTAGACACAAGCCATAACAGCTGTATGCCAAACCAACTCAGAGTAGAGACGCTACACCTAGCAGGGAGCAATGACCAAAAGCAGGTGCATAGTAAGGCTAGGACATTAAGTTTTATGAGGATTTCACATGGGGTGTGTTAGTTATTTTCTCTTGCTGCTAAGACAAAGTACCTGACATCCAAAGTTAAAAGGAGAAAGGTTTATTTAGGTCACAATTTGTGGGACATTCCAGTTGACAGTCTTCTGGCTCCAAGGCAGGGTGGCTCAATGCAGAGGGCAAGAGTTCATGATGTTCATGGCAGAAGACAAGAACAACCGTTCATGGTGGTAGAAGACAAAAACAGCAATGAGACAGAGCCAGCACAAGGCTCTTTCTGTCCTTTATCTTGTGTGCAGGCTACCAGCCCTCGGGTGGGTGTAGCGCTCACATCCTTAATCCCAGCATTGGACCATGAATCAATCACAAAGTCTAGATTCAGCCTTCTCTGAAAGGCCCACCCTTCATGACTGCATGAGGCTTTGGGGGAACATCTAGACACAAACTATCACATGGGGATTTGTGGAAAATGGTAAGACTGGAGAGTGGGCTATAGAGGGTTAAGTTGCTGATCACAGGGACCGCTGGCTATGTTGAAAAGAGCACATGCACAGTGCTCTGAACTCAACACTACAGGCAGCCAAAGACATGGTCTGCTGACACTCCCTATTCCAGAGCAACAGGGCTGCCAACCTTAGAGATCAAATAGTTCTTTAAATTAGCAAAATTTACTGCTTGGAGAAGCCTTTGAACTGATTTCCTAAGGTCCTGCTCAGTTCCCGCACTTGCCTCAGGATCCCCTTCCTTTGAAAATCAAATAAATACCGAGCACTTTGTCTTTACTCCTGAGAGAGAGCATTCTGAACTTCCTGGAGCCTTAAAAATCATACCACTTGTCTCTTTTATTTAAGTTGCTCACTGTCCACTTGTTTAGCAGATTGGGAGTCTGACCAATCCACAATAATTCTATATGCCATCCTAAGGGAAAGAAAACCCCCACCGATTGGTCTTCCCCTCCTCTCTCTGTACCAAATACCCGAGTACTATAATGCTTGCAATTTAATGCTCAGTTTATGGCTGGAGAAACCAAGCCTCAGAGAAGTTAACTGACTTGCCCCGTATCACAATAACAGGGTAGAGACATAACTTGAACCCAGATCTAACCACTGCAAATTCCTGTTCCTTTTCTGAATACTATGCTGTCTTTAGAAAGGAAAATTTTTGCCTGTCAGTGGAGAAGCAATGAGGGTTCACTCATTTTTTACTAGTTGCACTGTGAATATGAGACTGAGTTTGGGGAGATTCTGGGTGCTGGGACATCTGTTTTGGAAAGATCATTGTAATTGTCCAGGCAAGAAAGGGCTGCACCCTAAAATAAGATGAGGATCAAATTACAACAAAATGTATATAAACGAATTTCAGAGGAAGAATCAATAAGATAGCCCTTGGTTATTGATTAGGTAATGAGAAGGGAGATTAAGGAAAAAGAAGATATCAAGGATTATGGATGATTCTTCAATTTTGTTTTTGTTTGTTTATTTTGTGATACTGGGGACTGAAGCCGGGGTCTTCACTCTGACCTACATCCTAACCCCTTTTTATTGTTTATTTTGAAACATTCAGTCACCCCAGCTGGGCTTAAACTTGGAGTCTTCCTGCCTCAGACTCCCAGAGTGCCAGGATGACAGGCATGGCCACCATACCCAGATAATCTTACAGTTTTGCACCCAGATAAAAAGGGGGAAATTTTAAAAACATTCCAGAACCCAAGGGCCCATGAAACCATCAGCTCCAAACCTAAAACCAAGGCAGAGATGATAAGAATTATCGACAACCCGGCAGGTGAATTCTCCGGTCTCCCTATTAGCTCAGTCTGCAGTTACTGAGGGTCACTGAGACCAGAGGCATCACCCTTTGGTGGTGAGACTTTCCTAATATCCACAGGCTTTGCTGCAGCTGTGTTTATACAATTTTTTATCATCTTGCAAGCCTGTCTGTAAAATGTCCTGGAAACATGAGCTTACACAGACTGAAGCTCTTTCCCATCCCTGGAGGCTATGAACTTTTATAGGAACATGATTTGTAAGCTGTCCTCTGCCATGAGAAGTAAATCTTAACTAAATGTGACATCTTGGGCAAGTCACTCACCCTGCTGGGCTCAGCTTCATGTCTGAAAAGTGAGGGCCTTAATCCCCTTGACCTTCTGCATGATGCCACTTGACCTTGACATGATTACTTCCTCTGAGGCCAGGTCACTCCAGCTTGGTCCCTCTTACCCAGGAGAACAGCATGGTATTTCTGAGAGACATTGGGGCATCAAATAAATGCTTCTTTCCATCCCGCGAGCCAGCCATGAAGTCCCTTGTCTGTGTGTAAAGTGGCCACATTGAGTCCACACGTGGCCCATAGGTTGACCCTCAAAGCCAGGAATGGTGGAATGAGCCAGAGGGACAATCTGAAGGGCTGGAACTCTGGACCTGTGTGGGAGGCTCCTGCGTGGGAGGTGTAGAGGAAGAGGAGGGGTAGGCAGGCACCTGCAGTGGACAGAGCCCTCCAAGGTCCCTTGGCTTTGCTCATGTCAACCACCCCATGCAGCCCCCTGCCTAATACAAGGAGTAGAGCATCTTCGAAGGCCTGGAAAGCCATTTTCTACCTCCACACAGGTTGAGAGGACTATAAACTGGATCTGAATAGCCAACCTGAGACAATCAGGAGAGGAAGAAGGGGATTTGACCAGGGCTGGGAAGCTTTCCACAAGGGGGCACCAAACACACTGGGAAAATCTATAGCCTGTCTCCTGTATCTGGTGCCCTGCCCTTCGCAAGCTTCAGGTACGTCACCTCCCTTGGAAGTACTGTAGCTGCAGGAGCTTGGGACCGACTACAAAAAAACCTGAGGTGAGTTCTGCGCTGGCCTTGCAAGACACAGGTGGGTCCAGGAGAAGGGGCTGGAAAAAAGGGACAATGGCAATAGCTTTTGGTGGGACTGGCCCATGAAAACCACACCCTACCAGTGCAGAGGTACCCTGAGGATGTAGGTACTTTTAATGCTGATTTCCTCATCAGAGTGAGTGAGAGTTGGTCTAAAAGTGCAGAAATAGGATGAATGAGCCCCTGTACCACTTGAATCTCTTAGAGCTGATGGGGGCCACATGTGGTCAGGGTCACAACAATAAACCAATTTCCCAAATACACAATGTCCTGCTCCTCAGCTCCCAGCTTCTTCTGCCTCTGCCACCCCAAATGTCACCAGTTTCTTTGTGCTGCAGAGAAGGCCTCTCAAATGTTACCAGAGAAGTCAGATCTCACCAGGCAATCATTCGACCCCCAGTGCCAATAGGAAAGATGAGATTTGTCAGAAGAGAATGTGAGAAAAAACCCTGAGACTCTCTGCTGTCACCGTGTTTTAATGTCTTCCTCTCTTGAGGGCAGCAGATGGTGTCAATAAGTAGTGTCTCTTTCTATTGTTCTGGGCAAGTGACATCAAATCTGTGTGCCCTTTACCCAGAAAAGAGGCCTTCCCGGGAGGAGAGAATCTGGCACTTGCTTTTTGCCTAAAGGCTCGTTTCTTGGAGGCTTAGGTAGGAGTGCTATGATCAGATGCACTACTGAACCCAACTAAAATGAGATAGAGCTGCGAATCCGGCCACCAGGGACCCATTATTTTTAAGGAAAACTGAAAGAGGAAGCTGAATGCCTTTCCTTCTGCCATCCTACTGCAATGTGTGGCGTCGGCAGCAAATAAACCTCGCGTGGGTCCCTGGGAGGAGTGAGCATGGGCAGCTTGGGGCTGAGGTTCCGACTCTCAAATCCTGCCTTCCGCTGACAGACATAAGTAACATGGGTAATAGCTCCATTTTGTTTAGCATTATCTTGGGTGGGAACAAAGAAGCATCTAGAAAATGAACAAATTTTAAAAGCAGGAACAACTTCTCTTTGTCAGTTTGTGCTAATGATTTTTATTTCATTGTAACTAGATGAACCTAAGGGCATTTTTGGAAAGAAGAGGCATCAGGTACATGAGTGAGTTTATTTGTGGCCACCACTGCCACTACCACCAACACTACCCACCGGGGAAACAAGTGATGGGGTGGGTGACATGTGAATGGCAAAGACAGCAAAGAGGCAAGTCTAACACCAAAGGATATAAACAGTACATTACACCTGTAATTCTAGCACTTGGGAGGCTGAGGCAGGAGGATTGCTAGGATTTCTTGGCCAGCCCGGTGAGTTCATACCAGCCCGAACTGCATAGTGAAACCCTGTCTCAAAAAGGCAAAAAAAAAAAAAAAATCAAAGAATAGAAAGACAAACCAACACCACCCAGGTCACATGATGAGCCAGGAGGACCCCAGAACTGTGTACTCTGCTCCAAGCCCCTGGGTTCTCCACAGCACAGAACAACAGAGGTGACAACCAACAGACCAACCTGATCGAAGAAGAGATGAACACCCAGGGGGAAAGTTTCACTCTAGGACTGAAGTGATACCCTACCACCAAGAGCAGAGGAGAGACAGCCTTGAGATATGGGCTTAGAGAGGGTGACAACCAAATAGAGATCTCCTGGGACAGCCTGGGAAGCCCAGGCCCAGACTAGGGAGACCACAGGGCCTGAACTCTGTTGCAGGAGGCCAGTTCAGCGGGAGCAATGACCAGAGTCCTGAATAAGAAGGCATTTGGTCTAGTGGTATGTTTGCTGTCTCGTACCAGTGCCTACATACAGCAGAAATTACCAGTCAGCATAAGGGTGACCTATCTTAACTGACAGTTCTCTTTTTTTGGTTAAGGGCTATTCTCGAGTGAGTCCTAGAAATTTGACACCACTGTTGTCACTGAATTTACTACTATAGCCAAGGTAACTAGTAGTGGTTGGCAGTTGGTTTTCTTTCTCTGCCAATATCTGGATCGCCTGGGGTGAAGGGGTGGTAAGCAATACTGTGGCTTGCTCCCAAACAATGGGGCACAGGGCCAAAGAATTTGCCACAGCACACCACACACACACACCAGAAACATGTAAAAACAAGGCAACAAAATGTCTCCAACAAAATCCCCCCTAATTCCCCCCAAACAGGTTCAAGGGCATTGAGGGAAGGAAATCATAAACTACATAGCAGATATGTGTGAAGGCACCAATGAAAATAGAGCAGTTTAATAAGGTATCTGGTGAATTTAAAGAAGATATAACTAATCAGATAATGACCCTAATGAAACAAATGATCAGTGAGTCTAGAGAAGACACTAATGAACAGGTAGCATAGTGAAAGGAAGGGAGATGCAGCACTTGGGCGGCTGAGGTAGGAGGATCACAGTGAGTCCAAGGCCAGCCTGCACTGCAAGGCAAGTCCCTATCTCAAAAGTAGAAGATAGAGGAGGAGGAAGAGGAGGAACTGGAGGAGGAGGAGGAGGAGGAGG
>PVJX010007880.1:0-61768 GCA_004027295.1 Dolichotis patagonum | reverse complement strand
AAAGTACTGTTTTCCATCCCTGACTTTCAGTCTATGGGTTTCCTTTTGGGTAAAATTGGTTTCTTCTAGACAGCATATGGTTGGATGTTGTTTCTTGATCCATTCTGCCAGTCCATTTCTTTTGATTGGTGAGTCCATTTACATTAATGGTTACAACTGTTATATATTGGTTTATTGTTGACATGTTATCTTTCTGCTGTTGTATCTTTAGCTTTCCATTCTATTTAATTGTCTACCTTGCTTGGTGGTTTTATCCTATGTGTGTCTAGAATATCTTTCAGTATTCCTTGTAGGGTTGGTTTTGTGGTCATGAAATTTTTCAGCTGTTCTTTGTCATGGAAGTGTCTTATTTCTCCATCCATTTTGAAGGACAGTTTTGCAGGGTATGTCAGTCTGCGTTGGAAGTGGTTTTCCTTTAGGATCTGAAATACTTCACTCCATGTTCTTCTTGACTTCATTGTTTGTGTTGAGAAGTCTGCTGTGATTCTGATAGGTTTTCCTTTATAGGTGATCTGTCTTTTCTCTCTAACAGCTTTTAGTATTCTGTTCTTATGGTGGATTTCTGGGATGGTGATTATTATGTGTCTGGTTGTAGTTTTATTTGGGTTATGGCTATTTGGAGTTCTATATGCTTCACTAATCCAAATGCCAGTTTCCATTCTCATGTTTGCGAAGTTTTCAGCTATTGCTTCTGTAAATATCCTCTTAATATCATTTGGGCTTCTTTTTCATTTATCCCTATTAATCTTATGTTATTTTTCTTTGCATCATCTTGCAGGTGTTGAATTGTTATTTCCTGATTCTTTGTTATTTTTAAAAGATCTTGTCTTTCCTGTTCACTGGCTGCAATCTTATCTTCGAGGTCTGAAATTCTATCTTCAGTTTCATAGAGGCAGTTTTTACAGCTTTCAATAGAATTTTTGATTTCCTTTGAATCTGCTTTATGCATTCTGTTTGTTTCTTATAGTGTTCATTCAGGGATCCTATCTGTTCACTTTTTTCCTCTAATTTTTTAGCTGTGTCTTCACTAGATGTGTTCACTATTTCTTTCACTACTTTTATCATTTCTTCTTTTACCTGGGCAATTATTTCTAATTTGAATTTTTACATAGTTTCCCCTAGTTGCTTCTTTATTTCAGTTGATATCATTTCATTTCACGTGTATGGCTTCTATTTTCTTCTATGTATATGGCTCCCAGGCTTTCTTTGGATGGGTTGGTGACTTGAGCCTGCCTTTTGGTCTTTCCTTTTGTCATTTTTCTTTATTTCCTTGGTTTGAGTGGTGTTCCAAAGCTTCCTCTGTTTGTGTTGCAAATTTACTCCTGCACCCTCAGCTACTGGAGCAGTCTCAGCTCCTCTGCAGGTACTTGGCCCCCTAAATTGAGATGCAGAAGCAGGGTGTGGAGAACTGGGGCCAGAGAAACCCTTGGGCACAATCCCCTGTCCTAGGGTTGTGGATATAAACTCAGCAGTTGGCAGTGCTGGTCGTAAGCTGTCCCCAGGCCAGCCCAGTTGAGCCCAGAGTCCTTGAGCAAGATTTCTGTCTCCTGGACTGAAACAAGGCCACTGAGCGTGGTTGACTGAGGCCCTGCAATCTGCTGGACCCAGTCCAGTGTCCCGGTAGCTCACTAGGAACTCAAAAGCTGGAATGTAAGTCTCCAACTCTCCCCTAGTCACCAGAGCTCACCCCAGGCAACCTCCACCTCTCTGTAGACTCCTGGTTCTCTTAATTGAGATGCAGAAACTGGGCATGGATAACTGGGCCTGGCAGAGCCCCTGGGGCACAATCCCCTGTCCTAAGTGTGTGGATATGAACTCAGCAGCTGGCAGTGCTGGTCATAAGCTGTCCCCAGGCCAGCCCAGTTGAGCCCAGAGTCCTCGAGCAAGGTTCCTGCCTCCTGGACTGAAACAAGGCCACTGAGCATGGTTGACTGAAGCCCTGCAATCTGCTGGACCCAGTCCAGCATCCTGGTAGCTCCCCAGGAACTCAAGACAGTGAGTTTGTGATCCAGACCTCATCATCCACTGCAATCCAGAGAGTGGGCTGGCCAGAAGAGTCTAAGACCAGTGGGAACCCCAAGACCCAAGACAACAGCCTGGTACACAGATATACACACACATCTGGAGGGTGAAGTAGTCAGTGAGGCCAGTAATGTGGAAATGCCTGAAGCAGCAGTGAGAAGATAACAGTTGGACTCTGGAGAACTCTACCAAGAGAAGGCACATCTGAACCCCAACGTCCAGAGGCCAAGATCAGGCCCATACCCACACATCTCTGGTATGCAACATGGACATTATCACAGAATTCTAAGCACCAGAAGAAGAAACTGAACATAGATGTCTCTGCAAACCCACCAGCTTCTGTCAAAAACTGGGAGCTGGTGCCAGCTGGGAGAACAAGCTAGCCAACTCTTTCATGCACTTGCCACCTTTAAGGGAGACTCAGTGTAGCTGCACGTGCCTGGAGAAGCCAGCCCTGCACCCTAACACCTCCGTGGGAACCTAGGATAGGAGAAAGTCAGGTGCCTGACCCATTCCCCTACACTTCAGCCAATGCAGGAAGTTCCTAGGACCCCACAACTGGCTAATTCAGAGGAACCCAGGAAAATGTCAAGATGAAAGAGCAAAAGGCAATCTCAGACTTGCAGCCCACATAGAATGAGTCTAGGAGACATAGAAATAAGATTAAATTGGAAGTTGTACACCTGAAATTTCTGAAAGAATAGCAACCTAAGTAAAGAAACAACTTCATGAGACTGTAAAAGTAATCAGATCAGAAATAATATCTCTAGTAAAAGAGTAAATGACAAACATAATGAAAGAATTGATGAGCATATCTAAAGAAGACATAGATTTAAAAAAGAGGAGCATTGGAAAATGATGGACACCTTAAATGAAACAGAAATGAACTGTACATTCAATATATTTACCATCAATATATTTTATGATCTATAAGTTATATCTCAAATAAGAGATATTTTTGCTGGCTTGAGGGTGCTAGAATCTCCTTCTGGAGATGGTTTCTAGGTTCCTTCTGTTTTGAACAAAGAACTGAACAAAACAAGCAAAAGTGGTGCCAAAGTTTCACATTTATTTGAAGTAGGAAAAATTAAAAGTGAGGGATAAGAGAGAAACTGACTCTATAGGATAAATTTGGGCTGAGTAAAAGAGAAGAAAAATAAAATCCAAAGTACAATAAAAGTACACACTGGGGTACAGGGCAGGCTATTATGAAGGAAACCTGGAGAGCGAGTGCTCAATGGCAACTACCTCTTTTATTCATGCCAGAAGTCATAGGTTCTCCTGAGAAGTCCACATGGAGAGTCCCAAGAATTGTTCTGCATAAGTGTCCTGGGATTTTGTAACTAACAGGTCACTTTTACTCTCCAGCCAGTTTTGCCACAACCTACCTTCTTATCTCAGTTTGACAACTGAACATAATATTGACTTCCTTCCTTCCTTCCTTCCTTCCTTCCTTCCTTCCTTCCTTCCTTCCTTCCTTCTTTCCTTCCTTCCTTCCTTTTTCCTCCCACCCTCTCTGCCTCCCTTCTTCCTTTTTCCCTTCCTCCTCTGCTTCCTCTTCCTGTTTTCCTCCTATCATGTGACTGACTGCAAACTGCCATTTACCTCTATCACCCAGGATTCCAAGTCAGTATTGTGCCACATAACATTGGCATGGGAAAAAAATCAAAAGTCAAAATTTGAAGTACAATTTCTGTCACACATGAATTGCTTTGACATCATTGTAAAGATGAAAAACCATTAAGCTGTGCATATAAATGCATTCATAATAAAGCCCAATTATTGAATACTAATCACAACACAAATAACATAAATGATGAAGCTCATGGTGACAATAGATGTGAGTTGAGTGTCTTGTATTTACCCTGTAGGCAACAAGGAGTCATAGAAGCTGTGCAAAGGATTTTACAGTGGACTTTATCTCTGATACTTTGACTTTCAACTTTTTTCACAATCATGTCTCCATTTTATTGTCATAAGAATCCTGCAGGATGGTTCTTCTCTGCAAGAATGAGTGCTGCTCATCAGAATAAATGTCTGGGATCCAGATCTAAACACCTTCATGTCTGAATAATCATGTAAAGATCAGTAGCACTTGATCACAAGCAATTCAGCCTGGACATAGACTCCAAGTTCAGGCCTGCCTTTTATATCTTGGACAAGCTTCATCGAGTCTTTTCCTCCCAGTCTTGACCTTCAGTTTCTTGTTCTGTAGAAGAAGATATGACAGCACTACCTCTGTTCCCAGGATTACTGTATTGAGAATGCACAGAAACAGCATGTATAAATTGTTTAGTGCAGTACCTACTGGAGATGAAGCACTTAACTTCAGCACTTTCAGGCCATGGTAAATAAAAAAGTCTCCCAAAACATGAACATTTACTGCAGGTGCCTCAGGGTGTGCAAGACAGCTCTATCCTGGACTCTACAGTTTTGTTCAATAGCCATGACGTCCTCCTGAGAACAAAATGTAAAGCACATAAACCATAGCTTCACCAACATGCAATGCTGTGTACCATGGAGAGAGATGAAGTTCTTTGAGGAAGAACAAGGACAATATCAAATAACAAAAGAGCGGTGTTTTCCTCTTCATGTTTTCTTCAACTTTTTGACAGGGCAAGGAGAATGACACAGAGCTGATACACCTTTCTAACACTCTGAACATTTTCCAAGCACCTTTTGGAACAAAAGGAGAGGTGCTCATTTTAACAGTTACTTTTTATTTATGGAATACTTGAAGCATTATTTATATAGTGAGGTTGAATAATAGTTTCCCCTAACATGTACTTCATAAATAAAGATGGAAGAAGATGATTAAGCCCCCTCTGGTGCTTGTGTAATCAAGAGTTGGCCATTACACTAGGTGCTGCAAGGAGGAACTCTGGGAATTCAGGGGATGTACTGGTCAGAAGGGTCAGAGTTTCCCTTGTACTTGATGTGGGCTCTTAGGAAATATTACATAGATCCAAGAAAAATAGACTTCTGGGCTGACAAAAAGCCAGCACGAACACAAAGCCAGAAGACTGCTTCCAACCCCTGGGACAGTGCTTCTCACATGTGCTTCCAGGTCAGAGTTTAAACAGCACTTTTCTGATCTCAAGATAGGGTCTGGTCCCCTTCACCTTTTCTTAGACCTCATTTTGCCTTTTTGCTCAGAACACTCATTACAGCTTACAATGATTAATCTATTTGTGTAATGATTGGATTATTGTCTAATAATGCCCATGACCCCCCCCATCATGCTATAAACCTTTGCATTATGCTACAGCCTTGTTATTGGAATATCCTTCGTGTCTAGTATAGAGTTTAGGAAAAAATATTGATTCAATTATTTTTCTGGTCATTCAACCAATTGATGAGTCAGTCAATTCATTAATTCACTCATTAATGGTTGAGCTTCCTACTGACTGAGGTTGCCCATCTGGTGGTGAGAGAGAGCTGTCTTCCCTGGGCTCCCAGATGTCATTCTAAAACCCCCAGATTCTAGAATGAAATGCTCTGAGCATTTGCCTTTATTCCAGACATGTATAAGCAAGTGGTGCTCTGTGCTATCATAGATCTGTTTGTTTTAATCTAACTGTCATGTTTTCTATTTCTCATTTGCGAAATAATTTAAGCACTGTCTCCTAAAAGCATCTTCTGTTAAATTGACTTTCCAGGAAGATGCACCATCCTTATTCTGTGGCTTCAGTGCCTCCCACTGCACACCCCATTTTGAAAGTGTGTCCCTAGAGACGGTTAATTCATAGCAGATTTTGAAAGTCCACGTGGCCAAGGAAAGGGCAAGGTCTCCTCTTCTTTCACTGAGTCACTTCTCCCATTCTACTGGCTTACTCTCTTCTTCTCCCCTCCCCGCTCATGCTGGGGATTGAACCCGCCCTTCACACTGAACTAGATCTCCAGATCTCTTTTATTTATTTTTGAAGAGTCTCAGTAAGTCACTGAACTGCCCAGAATGAGCTCAAACTTTTGCACCTCCTCCTTTAGCTTGTAGAGGGATGGATAGGCGTGTGCCACCGTGACCAGCTTCTGCTCTTACCTTGTCTTTCATCATGCTCCTCTGATGTATTTAAAAATACAGGATGATGTGGCTGCATCATGTCTCCCAGGGTCCCTTAAATTGAACACATGTCAGAAGCATAGGGATATTGAAAAAACAGTTTAATTCAGTCTCAAAATTTCAGCTTTAGATCCATGGGTAGCCCAACAGCTTTGCATTTCTAACAAATTCTCCGGTGATGATGCTGCAGATCTAAGAAGCACTCTGTGAGAACCACTATTGACACTGATTACACATCTGGTGTACCTGGAGGACATGAAAGAATCCAGATGTGTGAACTCATGCCAGATTAACTGAGTCATAGGCTACAGGTGGGAGTCAGACTCTACAGATGATTCTACAGAGCCACCTGTATGTTCAAAGCTCCCATGGGCATTCTTATGCTCCGAAGCCCAGAGTCTGTGACTTGTCCAGGGCCACACGGTAAGGAGAGACAGAAGCAGAAACTAGAGGCCAGGACTCTTGCTTTTCAGAATAACACATTTCCAATATAGTATTGCGCACTTTACATTGTTAGGCTCATCCAGCCCTTACTGTACTGAGGAAACTGAGCCTTAGAGAAGTGCAGTCCTTTGCCCAAAGTGGTAGATATGGAAATGGCATGCAGGGCCACTTGCCATCAACACTGCGCTTTCTCTAGGAGTATTATTTGGAAGCCAGAAACCCCTGAACTTACATTCTGTTCCAATGACTGTGGGCTTGAGAATCAGATGAACTTGGGACTGAACTTTCCTCTCAGCCTGTCGGCTCATGTGTCAAGTGTGGTCTTGTCCTGTGCAAAGGAAAAGCTCTGCCCCATGTGATACCCCACCCATCTCCATCACTATGCAATCCTACCTCCCAGCCTCTGTGATGTGCCTGCCGCTCTTGGCCACATTAGAGTGCATTTCATCCCCTGCCACCAGGTCCTCAAAATTCTAGGAGAAATCTCACAAATCCCCTTTGCAGGCCAGGGCCGTAAGACAGAAGTCCTTTAAGCCATCATTCACACATCATCTCATTTAGGCCCTACAGTCTTCCAAGATAGATGCCACCTCTGTCCATTTCTCAGGGGGAGACACTAATATTCTGGAGTTGAACATCTAACAAGGGGCTGAACCAGGAGCAGACCCAAGGATTGCTCCTCAAATGCAAGTTTGCCCTCCTTGTGCGTGTACATTTATTCACTTTCAAACTTAACAGCAAAATAATTATTCATTTTCAAACCAAAGCAGACAGCAGAAGGCTGGCATTGGCAGGGCTGCTATTCATCAGCACTCACTGCCTCCTTGGTGCCAGCCCTCTCCCCAGACCCTCTTCTCCCTCTCTCCAGGGCCAGCTCCCACCCACAGCCCCCATACTGCAACCCTTCTGGTCTGAAACCCAAGTGTTTGGCAGCCTTGAGTTTCTGGCAGTCTCCTGGGTACTCTGGCACCCATGTGGTTCATTTTGTTTACCCTTTACCTATGCAGCTGAGAAGCACCCTCTGCTTCCCCACGCACCCTCTGCATGTCCCCCAGCTCTGGAACATGTCACCCCTGGCTCTGAAATGCTTCCCGCCTGCCTTAGCTCTGCACTTCAGGAAGCCCAGGCTTTGGGGCACGCTGGTAGTGATGAAAGGGGATCTGCCTCTCACCATCCTAGTGGGACCTTTGGAGAAATTCTGTGCACCAGAGCAAAGAGGAGGTTGTTACTCTGGGCCAGGATGTCTTGTTCACCAGTCTTCCCCAGCAATCCTTAGATTAGGGTTAGTGAAAATCAACAGCAAACTGCTCACATGCTGCTCACCTCTGACACATCCTTCCTCTTGGACTTGAGTTCATTGAGAAATTCTCCTCTGGAACCCCCACAGGGAGGTGTGTAAAATTGATCTTCAGGCTGTCACCAACCTGCTTTCCTGGACCACTTGTCAGCAATGCTGTGCTTTCTCTAGGAATATTATTTGGAAAACAGAAAGCCCTGAACTTGCTTTCTGTTCCCACCACTGGACAAGACCTCTTACAAAGCCAGGCATGGTGGTTCCTGGCTATAATTCCATTAATTTGGGAAGCTGAAGCAGGAGGATCACAAATTTAAGCCCTGTGGGCAACTAAGTGACTTAGTGAGACTCTGCTTCAACGTGCAAAATATAGAAAGTCTGGGGATTTATCTCTGTGTGAAGGCCCTGCATTGAAACACTAGTACTCTCCAAAGAGACCAAAGCCAAAAACTCCTTCCATCTTTATGTCAGAACAGTCTCAAGTTTGCCCCTCCTTGGACAGGAAACTATGATCTGTAACTGTACCTTCAGTGAGAGTCAGAGACCTAAGTTTGAATCTCAGCTGTATTCCTAGCCTTCAGTGTAACACTGGCAAGCAAATAAATAAATAAATAAATAAATAAATAAATAAATTTAACCTTTCTGAGACTCAGTTTCTTCATCTGAAAAATGGACACGATATGCCCTCCAGGGTGACTAAGGAACCCCAACTGCACGATGTTAGTTGCATGCCTGGCACCCAGGAGGATACTACCCCAACCTCTTTTCTGTTAGGGCCACTGTTCCATCACTCAGATGTAAGTGGTAATAATTCCAAATATTTACATGATTCTGCTTTTGAATATATTTTTATTTCTTTATTTTTGCTATCTTATTTAATGCCCAGAGTACCCCACCATGTTAATAGTCTTTTAAACTCTACTTTTTACACGCAGAAACAAAGGCCAGGATTAAAGAGTTGGTCAACAAAGAAGTCACATTTCACCCCAGGCTGGTAAACAGTGGAGCCTAGCCTGCTGCCTGGCTTAGATGCCAACACATTTTTCTGCCTCAGGCATTTGCATTTCTATAAGAAGCTCAAAGAAATAGCCCCCACATGGAATTTGGGATGGTTTTGAATGGTCAGTGGGATGGTTTTGAGGTGGGGGGGGTCCCATGGGGCCATACTCCAGCCATTACACCCAAATGTGACTCCGCTGTAAGGCTCTTATGGGGGAAGTCATTGATTTTGCAGCTGGAAGGAACTTTGGGGAACATCTGTCCCCTGCTGCAGTTTCCCACCTGCTGAAGAGGAGGCCTAGAAGGAATCTGGACCCAAGCTTTGTGAAGATCTCCTTTGGGGCTCTTTTTGCATGACCTTAGGAAGGGAGGGGACACTTGACTCCTCTACACTTGAACCTTGATGACAACACCCAGGGGGTTCCCCAGCTCTCCAGAGAAAGCTGTCTTCCCTAATCCCATCTCTCCTAAACTGAAGAACCTAGAGGAAGTAGAGGATTTCCTGTTATCCCCACTGGGGCCCTGTCTTGGGCAGGATGGGGAGACCTCAGCCGGGAGCTGTGAGGACCCCCATCGTTCCTCCAGGCAGCTCTACAGAGTGTGGAATGATTCCTATGTGCCCTTCCTCTCTCTTACATGCTCTCTGCTTCAGGGGAGAGAGAAGCGGGGAGCTGGCAGTGACTGAGAGCTCCATCCAATGCCAAGCATTGATCTGGCTGGCTGTGTTGTCATGGCAACAGCTCTTTCACAGGGGGAGAGATCAGCTTGGCACCACAAGGCCTTCCTTAGCCCTCTAGCTCCCTGTCCCCCGCAGTCCCAAACACCTTTCCTTCTGCTCCTGACAGTCACTCTGTGCTGTCACTGCCCTCCTCTCCATCATATTCCCCCTACTCTTCTTTCCATCACTTCTCATAGAATTCAGGCTATCATCCCTCTAGGCCACAGGGTCCTGGGCCACTGCAGAAGCAGCCAGCCAGCCCTCTTGGGCATCTACACAATTACAGGATATAGGAGAGGGTGGACATTCCCTCTTAGCCTGGATGCCCAAGGCAGCCTCTTCTTTCTAGTCAGCCTTTCTACCCTCGGTCTCCCAATCAAAGCCTCCTTTAGGGGAGAGAAAAAGGTCACTGAACCACTTTGTCTGCCTGAGAGAATCTAAAGAGACAGGAACTTAGACCCTAATTCAGATGGACCTGGATCCTGGTCTCTGCCATGCTACTTACTTGCTTTGCATCCTCAGGAAACTTCTGAGGACCAGTTTCCTCTGCTAAAATGGAAAATAAAAACACAGTAATGGCACCCAGCCCACTGAGTAACTATGAAGACAAAGTGAGATGCTGACAGTAGCTCATGTTTATTGAGCCCCTGTTGTACATTGGCACTATGCTGGATATCTTCTGCATATAACCCAATCCTGTGATATCACCACTTGCATTGTCTTCACTTCTAGATGAGGAGTGGAAGTTTAGAAAGATGACATGATTTGCCAGAGGTCACCAGTGCTGGATGCCTTTGGGCAGTCTTTGACCCCAAGGAGTCTTCTACCAGGGTTCTTGGGCTTGCACTTGTGCTTTCTTGTGCGAGCACTGGCACAGTGGTAAGTAGATTGCCTGGCACACAGTAGGTGGTGACTATATATCATATCCTCTCCTGACAGGTAATTAATCAAAACATTATTATGTGTCTACTGTGTCCCAGGTGCTAGAAATACAATGACAAATTATAGACAATCCTTGTCCTTGAGACTCATGAGTGCTATACTAAGAGACAGGCATCTGGCAGGCAGATAGCTCAGGGTAGTGTGGTATAGTGGGCAGAGCCCGGCTCTGGAGCAACTGAGTCTGAATGCAAATATCACTTCCCAACCCACCAGCTAGGTGGTCTCAGGCACATCACTACGTCTTTAGGACCCCTTATCTCACCTATCCCATAGGGATTTTGGTATCTCCTACCTTACAGAGTGTGTGTGAGAAGGAGAAAAAGCAAATGTGAACATGATCCACCACCACGTTTGGGATACTGTCAATAATTTGTAAAAGGTAAAGTCTATATTTTTTGTTATTGGGAACTCTGAGGAAAGAGTGGTCAATTCTGTTTGGAGGAATCAGGAAAGACTTCATAAAGGTGGTGAGCCTCTTGCAGAATCTTAAAAGAGTAGTTGTTTGCCAGACTGTATGGGAGGAAGAAGGTCATCTGAGGCAAAGGATGGTGCTGGAGCAGGCCTGAGACAGGCTGGAGTGTGCGTGAGGGAGGGTATGCAGTGTGATGGGACATTTGCCACGTGTCTACACTGGCTTTAATTATCTGTCCTGGCCACACAGTAGAAAGACTGCACAGGTTGATGTTGATCTGTTTTAATGTGAATGCTGGGCTCTCTCCCTCAGAGATCCTTGTTTAATTGGTCTGGGTGATCCAGCCATCAGTACTTCTTATAAACTCCTCAGGTAATGCTGATATGGATCCAGGATTGTGATGCTCTGGGCAAGGTGGTTTAGAAACACTAACTCATTTAATCTCCGTGACAACTCCAGGAAGTTGATGCCAAGCCTCAGCTCAAAGATCACATAGCAAGAAGTTGCAAGGTTGAATCAAGGCAGATCTAACTTCAGGAGTCTCTGTCTTAGCCACTAAGGGGGAGAAGAGAGTGTTGCGGGGAGAAAAGCAGATACAAAAAGACAGAAGAGGTCGTGGGTGGATAGACAGGCAACATGTGCCATATGGTAGCTGTTCTGCTGGTCAGCTCAATGTCCCCAATCCCTTTGTCTAACCCCAGATGGGTACATCTTCCCCACAAGCATCTCAATGCAATGCCTCTAAGGAGCGGGAACTAAACACTTTGTCCTGTTCACAATCTTCACTGAGTTGGGTATGCAAATTTTAATATATGCATCACCCCTGGGAATCATCTAAATGTAGGTTCTGATTCAATGGTGGTGAGGTGCAACCTGAGATTCCGCATTTCCAACACATTCCCTGGGAAAACCAATGTTGCGGGTCTGCAGACCACACTGAGCAGCAAGTGATTAAAAATCCAGCCACGATGCACCTGTTGATCTGTGGGAGCCCACACACTCTTATACTCAGAGAGATATCCCTTTTTGCTGCTGTGGGAGTGACTTTTGCATCTTCTGTTTCCCATGATAGCCTCACCCAGCTCCAGAAATGACCTGTTTAATTTGTGCTACCCATAGGTGAACTACAATTTTGCAACTGCAGTTGTTCTCAGATTTTAGTGTGTGTTTGAGTCAACTGGAAAGCCTATGAAAATGAAGGTTTCTGGACCCCATTCCAGAGTCTCTGGCTCACTGGGCCTGCAAGGACTTGAGAATGTGTGCATCTAACCAGTCCCTGGGTGAGGGGGTACTGTTTGGAGGAATCAGGAAAGGCTTATGAAGCAGTCTTAATGATTAAAGAGATTCCACCTAACTCCAAAGTCCTCAGGTTCCATGTTTCTATGCCTCAATGCATTTATCTGTGACATTTTCACGAAGAAGACAGAGGTCTGGCTATCGCCCTAAGTGTGTTTTGTCCAGTGAAATGTGAGAACACGCCCCATGCCTGATCCCTCCATTCACCTAACTACCTATGGAGAACACCTTTCAGTATTGAATTTACTATCTGTTAAACACTATGCATACATCAGTAAAACAAGCACTGTCCCTGCTCTCCCAGCCCCCTTGAGAATTTACAGATTCACCAGGAAGGTAGATATTAACAAATAATCTTGCAAACAATAAAGGTAGAGAAAGTACATTGTGTGCTATATGGAAAATGTGAGGGCTATAATTTAGATGGGGGGGATTTCACCCAAGTTTTACTTTAATATTAAGACCTTCAGGAAAAGTGATCTATGCAAAGAGTCAGGGTTTCAGTGCAGGCAGACAGAACACCAAGTTCAGACACAGGCCCTGAGGCAGGAAAGAACCGGGCTCGTTCTAGAAAATAAAAGATGGCCTGAGAGCCCAGACATCACTGGGGAGGAGGTTGCCATGGAATGAGTCTGGAGCACGCAGTAGATACCACAGCTTTCGGGGCCCGACAAGTCCTGGAAAAGGGTTTGGATTTTATTCTAAAGGCAATAGAAAGCCATCTGCCTGTTTCAGGCAGAGACTGGGCAAGCCTGTATCTTTACAAGATTTCTCTAGAGGTTGTGCAAAAATAGTGTTTGGGGAAGCCAGAGTGAAGGTGAAAAGACCTTTGGGAGACTGTAATACCCTGAGTAGGAGCTCAGGGTACATCTGAGTAGGAGCTAAGCAAGACTTGGAGAGGGGTTGTGTTGAGGAATGGTTGTACTGAAAGTTACTTGGGTATTTACCCATACAACCATCCACTCACCTATCCATCCACCCATCTATCCTTTAACCATCCATCCATCATCTACTTATCCATTCAAAAAATATTTACATAGTATTTATAAGTGCCAGTTTCTACACCAGATTTGTTAGGTGAATACAATGATGTAGTTTTCTTAAGAGTTTATAAATTAGAAGGATGAAGAGAGACACAACACAAATCATCACAGTTCAGTTATAGCAGTGGGTTCCAAGAGGTGTGGGGGAAGAGACCCTGCCCAGTGATGATGTGTTTGGTAGTGCTGGTAAGAAGCAAAAAGCCACTGTGTCATCTGTCATTTTTAGTGAGAAGGGCAAGGACTTTCTGGGTACAGATTCGTAAATATGTTTGAGAGTAACCAGAAGAAAAGAGAAACCCAAGCCTTGGGATTTAACATGGGGAGAGAAAAATATTTCAGGAGATGCAAGGAAGTAGACACATAGACATATCCTGAATACACGGAGGTATGTCATGTGTCTGTCCTGTGGGTCTTTCTGAGTTGGAAGAGTCCTTGACAGCACATTGGTGTTTATTAGCTGGAGTCCAGTGGCTGTCAGTGAAAACAGGATTGGTTTCTCCAGGCACAAAGAAAGCCAGAGTGGCACACACTTGTGCTTTGGAGTCATATTGTTTCAAATCCTGCTCAGTTGTGTGTAAGTAATTTAATTTCTTCAGGCCTCAACTTCTTCAATTGTAACATAGTGAATAACACCAAGCTTGAGAAATACTGGAACAAGGTAACTGAAGCCTGTATTCAATAACTGGTCCATTGTCAGCGGTCCAGAGACCCTGAAAGGATAGATCTACCTATAGTTCAGAAAAGTGTGAAACATAATGATTAGAAGTGTGGATACTGTAACTGACCTCCTGGGTTCAACTCTTCCTAGTTTGTCTTCTTTTCTGTTCCACTTGGGTTTAGAAAACCATGTGCCCAGTTATGGCCTCTTAGTTGCATTCCTGCCAATGTGTTCTCCTTTGACCTCTGCTTGAGACTCCCAAAGCTCTTTGTATGTGTGTGTGTGTGTGTGTGTGTGCGCATGCACACACGTGTGCATGTGCACGTGCTGGGGGTCAAACCCAGGGCCTTGCATGTGTTAGGAACAACTCTGCCACTGAGCTATAACCCCTGCCTTCCTCAGACCATCTTGTCAAACTCCCTCATATTTGTTTGGGTAAAAGACAAAGGAATCAAGAACTTTTGCCCAGCAGAAATCCCCATTTTACAAAGGGAGAAATAACCTCAGAGTTTCAGTGATTTATGCAGGGTCCCAGTGCTAGAAAGGCATGAGCTAGAACTGGCCCCAGATCTCTTTAGTTCCAGAATCTTTTGCATAGAGTTTGGAATATATTGGGAGGAAGAGAGGAGTTGAAGAAAGCAGTGGATAAGTAGTTAAGTAAGTAAGCAAAATAATTGTAAAAATAATTTTAAGAGCTGTGAAGTATATAAACTACCTTATACGACAGGAAATAGAGGAATGAGAAAGTCAGAAAACTATCCAGAAGAAAGGTAATAACTGAACATCAAAACTATTTCTGATAATGCATATGATGCCTGCAGCATAGCATATGGCACCCAGAAAGTTCTGTGTAACTGGTAGCTCTTTTTAAGAAAATTGAAATGCTTTCTAAAAGGTAGAATCCAGTCGGGGATTTAGCTCAGCAGCATAAGCGCCTGCCCGGCAAGTGCGAGGTCATGAATTGATCCCCAGTACCAAAACAATTAATAATAACAATAACAATAATAATAATAATAATAATAATAAATAGGTAGAATCCAAGTGGCAGTGTGAGCTTTGTCCTACCTCCAGCATCTCAAGCCTTTTTCTCATGGAAGAGGACAGAGGGTGGAGAAACTCAAGGCAGTGTGGGACTTGCAAAGACCACAGAACCGAGACAGCTGTCTCATCTAGTGCTGGGCTACTCATCTACAGAGTGAATGCCCAGGGGCAAAGAGTCATCTCTGCCCATCCTGAAGTAGCTGTGTGACCTTGGGCATTTTTTGGTCATCTGAAAAATGAAAGTTTGGGTCTAAATGGATTTTTCAAGATCCTTTCTAGCTTTTTGTGTTATGAGAACGCTACCACTTCCTCCCTCTGTGGATGTGTTCCCACAGTGCCCTCTCTTGGCCATTCAGTAGAGAACAGGGACCACACCATATGCTGCTCAGATGGAGGCAGCTGGGAACCTAGGGAAACCAGCACCCCAGCTGTGGGCAGGCAGACCACAGGAACACATTTGGATCAGCACACTGGATAGAGTCAGGAAGTCTGACTTCCCAGAGTCACAGAATGTTGAAAAGAGAGACTTAAAGACTATTGCAACAGCAGTATTAGCTAACATTTGCTTAGGGTTAAAGATTTACCAAGCCCAGGCTAGATGGTGTAGAAAAAGAGGAGAGAAACAGGCATGGCCTCTGATTGAGGAAGACAATGTCTGTATAAAACCTTAAGAATAAAGATTCGCCCACTTGAAGATTAGTTGAAAGCACTGTGACAGCCAAGAGAACAGCTGGTGCACAGGACCCAGAGGAGATTAAGACCTTGGTGTGTTCTGGAAACTAAAGGACCTGGAGTCAGTAGTTACAAGACACTGAAGACTAATGAGTCAGAGAGTGTTCAAAGCATTATATCCGGTGAAGGTACACCCTCGGGGAGTTGCATGGCAGTATCTACTATACCTGGAGACACATGCTGCAGCAGAAACAGGAACCCAGGCTCATCAAAAGACACATACTAGCAAGCAGCTTGCTTTCCCAAGGCTGGAAGCTGAGTAGCCCACAAGTCACTGGGCAGTAGAAAGGATCCATAAATGTCAGTAAGTAGGCTTTATTCTCCCAACAGATGCATGTCAGCAACTAGAATGACATGTGTCTTATTAAACACAATGGGGACCCGTTTATGAAGATAACACTGAACCTAAGAATCCAGAGTCAAAAGATACATATTATATGATTACTTTGAAGCAAAGCTCAAAAATAGAAAAAACTACTCTCTGGTGCCAGACATCAAGAAAAAGGGAGCTCAGGAAATGTGTAGGGACTGGAGGGGCAAGAAGTGTCTTCTTGAGGGTTGACCACTGTTCTGTGCATCAAAGTAGGTGCTGGTTTCATGGCAGAGTTTGTTTTGTTAAAACTCATCAAGTTTCACATGAGCTATGTGCTTGATTTGTGTGTTATATGATAGGAAAATGTTGCAAAAGCATTGTGCAGTTACAAAGTGGCATCATCTTGTGCGCTTGCTGTCACTACCACCAGAAGCAATACAGACATGAGAATTTTGAGGACAATATTCTCATGCTACTTTTCTGTAAGAGGAATGCTTGACAAGGCACACTAGTTCCACTGAGACTCTGAAGAGTGAAGAGTGACAGGTCAGGAATCTGGCTTGCTGGACTCTTCCGGAGGAGCCTAGCAGAACCAAAAAGGGGAGAGCTTCCTCTCCAGGCATCTCTGACTGTGACTCCATCCCTGACGGACACCTCAGCACCAGAGGGGACAGTCTCCTGGTTTCTGAACCAACTTGAAGGTCCTGGGGTCAAGTTTACCCATAGAAATCTGTCTGGGGGTAGACTGTGCCAGGGGCAGAGTCCTAGACCACTGAGAATGGTGATTGTGTACCATTATCTTAATCCACAGATGACCTGAGGGCAGTTAGGTGGCATTCTTGAACTCTCAAATCAGCAGAAGCCAGACTGAAATAGGAATCTCTTGGTTCCTGGCCCATTACATTTGATGTTAGTTTCCTTGCAGACAGAAAGAAAGGGTTGGATAAGACAGTGAAGCTCTTTGGGTCTCCTGAGTTCAGTGACTCTTCAGATTTCCTGCTGAGGACAGAAGGACCTTAATAATGTCCCAGAAAAAATGGTTTTAATATCTCTCATCTTTTGGATGCCTCCCAACACACACACACACGCACACACACACACACACACACACGAGGAGAGTGCACTAATATGTACCCAGGCACACATGAAAACTCATGCATGTTTACAGGGGCACGCAGCTCATGAAAACACACATGTATGTACACACATACACATCTTGCCACATCTCCAAGGTAGGGAGATCAGTGTGACAAAAAGAGTACTGTATTTATGTAGACCTGAGTTCCATCCCAGATACTGTTGCTTCCTAGCTGCGCAGCCTGTGGCAAAGTAACCTATTTTTCCCCTTCCCTCCTCCTCTGTAAAAGGTACAATGCGAAGTGCTGACCCACCTGTGGGCAATAAATAAACACAGGTGAGTATTTTCAATATGATGTCAGGCAGCCCCTTAAATCTTTTTGTCCCTTGGTTTCTTCCTCTGTAAAATGGAATAACAGCCTCTATCCCAAAGGACTATTGTGGAGATTAAATTAGAGAATAAATATAGAATGTTTATCAAGCTGGTTTCCACATACTAAGTGTTCATAAAGTATTATTCCACAAGTGGGTAATTCTACCAACTGGAAAAAGGGAAATACTTCCACATGCCCCCGCCATCCCAATTTCTTTCAATGATTTTTAAGGACAATGTCCTTTGGTTACATCTAGGAGGTAAAAGGGCAAGTAGAGTTGTGAGAAGCAGCTTTAGTCATTAAAATGAGAACAGTGATGATGATGATGATGATGCTCATTATCTTCTGATGATGCTCATTATCTTCTGATGATGCTTTATGAGTTACAAAGTGACTTTGCAGTCAGTCTTTGACTCTGTATTTCTCTAGCAACCCTCTGAATTGCTAGATAAGCTACTCTCTTCTATGCATAAGGAGGAGAATACTTGCATGCATGGTGTGGGCCAAGGCTCTGCCTTTTCAAATTGTAGTTCTTCTCAATGAATATGGAGCCAGATTTAGTCACTGAAATAATATATGTACAAACAGGCTCCATTCCCTCCCTGCCAACCCAGTCAAACTACAAGGTACTCTATGAAGCAATGCTAACTCTAGGGTACCAGGAATTTGGTATTTGATTGGTTTTCAAACAAATACTTTTCTTCTCCTTCTTTCTGGTGCTGGGAATCAAATCCAAAGTTTTAGGCATGTTAGGCAAGTGCTCCTCTATCGGACTACGTCCCCAACCTCCTGTGTATCTGAAAGTTTCTCAGACTTTCTCAGATTTGACTGTTGACTGGCTGCTGTGTACATTGAGTTCCGGACTTAGCTTAGCCTCCACACCTTTTATGGGTTTACATTTTTTCCTCTCCTTTTGTCATTAAACAGTGATTACCCTTGAGCTTATGCTCAGCAATAATCTCTATATTGATTTCATCACATCCTTCCTCAGTGAAATACATACACACACACACACACACACACACACACATCTACTTAACAAACAACCTCCTTGGAAGCCACAGGAGATGGGAACTGAGGGAAAAGAAATGGACTATTTGTAAAGTCAATTGACAATGGGGTGCCCGTAAATATCTGGGGTAGAACACAGAATTCCTGTTTCATGTTCTGATTTAGCTCTTCTGCCATGATTAACTAAGTGAGAAAGTCTCCTTCATTTCTGATATTAAGCTGGGTTTTTTTCTTTTCCAGAAGATGACAACATGATTATTTAGAAGGTCAAGGAAGAAAAAAGAAATTAAATAGCATGCTTTTTCACTTATTCAGCTAATAATATTTGAATATAGCAAAGTCCCTGCCCTCATGGAGTGTGAGTAGAGAGCAGAGAGTGGGGTGGATATAAAAATAGATCACCTCAGTTGCAGGTTATATGTATGATTATAAGTCTATAGAGAAGGGGTAACAGAGTAGAGTGTGATCAATTCTAGAGAGTACAGGAAGGTCACAAGAGAAATTATTCCAAAGTGGAGTCTCAAGTTGGCACTCCAGTATGATGGAGTGAAGTAGAACAGCTCAGATTAGGTATAGTAGCACAGGCCTGTTATCCTCACATGCTGGGAGGCTACAGTGGGAAGACTGCAAGTTAGAGCTCAGCTCAGACAACTTACGGAAACCCTGTCTCATTTAAAAATAAGAACAGGACTGAGAATGTGTCTCAGTTTAAAGGCTGTGGGTTGAATCCCCAGTACTGAAAAAAAAAAGTCTCAGGGAACTATGAGAAAGCCCATGAGGCTAGAACTGGGTTCTGAAAGGGATAAGCAAAGTGAGTAAAGCTGGAAAGTCAGGTAGGCAGGCAGACTTCATCTCAGAGAATGTAAGGAATTTGTGGAGGAATTTAAAAAATAAGTAATTTTTGCTTTAAGTGTTTATGAGCTGCAGGATAGAGAGGAGGGTGGTCTCCTGGAGAAAGAGATGTTTGGAAACTGTTATTATGGGGGCCAGGTAAGAGAAGACAGCAACTTAGAAAAGATCAGGGTCAACAGGGTTGCATAAAGTGGATGGATTTAATAGAGTTTTAGAAGAGTAAATTTAGTAGGATGATAAAGGAAAATAAGATGGCAATTTCTAGCTCTTCCTGGAAGAAAGATTGGAGGAGAGGGAGAGAAAGAGGAGAAATGTTGAAACAGATTAGGATGGGTAATCTGACTCTCTGGGATTCAATTTACCGTGCCTTTCTCCCTGCCTCCCTCAAGCTCACTTGGTCACAACTCTGTGAGGGGTTAAGAATGACCCTGCTCATTGCTGAACCTCAGTTTCAGTCTGTAAAATAAAGGGTTGAAAACCCCTGGGGCTTAGGCTTCCCTTTTCCTCCAGGCTAAGCTGAGCTCTCCCTTCTCTGCATCTTGTAACAGTGTCTGCTTCAGTCTTACTTTCCTTAGCCTTTGCTGCCTGGAATCTACATGCTGTTTTTTTCCCACATAAGCTTTAATTCTTGCAGGGATGGATGGTGCTGCACCCTTATTTCTCCACCAGCTTCTGGCAGGTGCTACCTCAGGACTGAGAGACTACTGCCTCCGATATGGGTCAGGTTCTTCCTCATTGTCCTCATTGTCTATCTGCTCCAGAACTCCTAGATGCTTGCTCCAGAGTCCATTTTTATTGTACCCTGATTTGGATTTTTCTTTGCTCAGTACCCAGCTGGGTAGCACTTGGGGTAGGGGGTAGAAGAAAGCCAAGAGACATGCCTAGAGTCTTGCTTGGTTCATAGGAAGTTATATCCAAGTTCTGTGTCAAATAGGTATGTAGGTTATGTTTGTATAAGTGTATGTGCATTCATAGGTATCACTTTTGAGTGTTCTTTATTCATTTCTGTATTGTCTTGTATTCATTTCTGTATTATGTGACGATCTATGCACATGTATGTATTTAAATAACCATGTATGCAAGTCAGTATACATATGTTAACATCTATGTGTCCATGAATGTCAATGCCTGTGTAAATGTGAGGGGCTCTGTTGCCAAATGTGTGTGTCTGTCTACATAGGAATGTCAATATTTATAGGTTCCCCTGTGTCTGCACACATATACAAACTGTGGTGAACACTATGGTGGGTGTTTAAATCTAAAAAAATGGTATTATAATAAAAGACACATTGCCATTAATCCCCTCAAAATATTCCCACACACTTACCTCAGTGTTCTTGCCACTTTCTGAAGCAGTTTTGGAAGTCCTCTCTCATGAGTGTCTTTATGTGATTTTTAAAAATGTAGTAGATGCTACTGTTGAGAGCCATTCAACAGAAATGTAGGTTTACAAAAACATGGCAGTGTGTTTGTATCCACTTGATTAACCAATCTGGCACTGTGCAACTTCTGACTCTCCCTCAGAGTGAAAAATACCATTAACTGTTCTAAATTGATTCAGCACATCCAGGCAGCCAAGATAATTCAGCTAAAGACACTCACAAAAGAGGGCTTCCAGGCTTGCTTCAGAGAGTGATAAGAACAACTGAATGAGTAGACTCAAAGTGTGGGAGGGAAATTAGTGGTAACATGTCTTTTGCTGTAATACATTTTTAAAATTTAAATATTCTCCATTTCTGTTCATCATTCTTCATATGTATCTATGTTGCATTTGTACATGTTTTTGTCATGTAAACAGAGGTGGAACCCAGTGTTTAGTGAAGCTCATGTGTTCCAAAATCTGGTTCAAGCCCTGAACTTATCTCTTAAAAGTGATAAACACCAGAATGAGTGATTATTTCCTTTGAGCCTTGGTTTGCTCATCTTTAAACTGGGGATAATACTACTTACCTGCAACGTCTAAGGTGGTAGTTGAATGATAGAATATCCATAATGTACTCAAAAAATGCTTACAAGTAGAACATGTCAAAAACTGTTGTTACATTTCCTATGGGCAGCCAGCATGGGCAGAAACATGCAGCCAGATCCGCTACTGCTTGCCTGCCACTGTCATTAGAAAGCTTGCTTCCTTTGGGAAGCCAGCACTGACCAGGAAAATCAGACAAACACACCCCTGTGTGCCTGCCACCATCAGAGGAGTCCTAGTGTAGACATGCAGACTGAGAGTAGAAGAAGCCATGCCACCACATACCCCTGGCCCACAAAGAAGCCTCAGTGTAGCTGCAAGCATCAGGAGAAGCCCATTTCATACCAGGCTACCACCCTGGAAACCTGGGTTCAAAGAAACCCAGCTGCCTGTCACATTCTTTTATACTGCAGAGAGGCAGCCAATGTGGGAAGTGCCTGGGACCCCACAACCAGCTTGTTGGGAGGGACGCAGGAGAATGTCAAGAGGAAGGAGCAAAAAGCAATCTCAGACCTTCAGCCCACACAGAACAAGTCTGGGAGATACAGTCATGGAAAAAAATGGAAGTCACACACCTGAAATCTTTGAAAGGATAGCAACCAAAGTAAAGAAACAATTGCATGACATTGCAAAAGTAATCAAATCAGAAATAATGTCTCAGGTAAAAGAAGAAATCACAAGCATAATGAAAGAACTGCTGAGCATATCTAAAGAAGACATAGATTTAAAAAAAGAGGAGCATAGGAAAATAATGGAAACCTTAAATGAACAACATAGAAAGGAGTTAAGTATAGGGGGGAATTATCTGTGCATGAAACAGATTCAAAGAAATATTCAGGAAATTAAAAAGTTGATTCAAAGCTGGCAAAACCACTTGAAAGAAGCTGAAGATAGACTTTCAGACCTTGAAGATGGGATAGCAGCTATTTTTTAAGAAAATAGCTCTTAAATAGCTCTTAAAAAAGAACAAGAAACTAGGAAACAACAATTCAATGGCTTCAAGATGACACAAAGAAAAATAATTTAAGAGTGATAGGTATCAGCAAAAAAGTAGGGGTCAACACAAATGAAATAAAAAGACTATTTACAGAAGTAATAGCAGAAAACTTTCCAAATATGGGAATAGGTTCTAGCATACAGATAAGCAAGGCATATAGAACTCCAACTAGCCATAACCAAAGTAAATCTACACCAGACATATAATAACTGAGGTTCCAGAAATTTAGTACAAGAACAGAATATTAAAAAATTTAGAGAAAAGAAACAGATCACCTATACAGAAAAACCAGTCAGAATCATGGCAGACTTATTAACACAAACCACCAAGTCAGTGAAATGTTTCAAATCCTGAAAGAAAATAATTTCCAACCTAGATTGATGTACCCTGAAAAACTGTCTTTCAAAATTAATGCAAAAATAAGATACCTCCATGATAAAGAACAACTGAAGGAATTCATGACCACCAAACCAACCCTATAGAGAAGGCTGAAGAATGTTCTAAAGAGAGATAGAGATAACCATGGTTCCAGGTACAGCAGCAGAGGAGGACCACCAAAAGGACAGGCAATTGAATGAAGAGGAAAAGTGGAAGGCCAACAGCAGGAGGATAGCAGGGCAGAGATGAACAGTGCATGGCAGTTGTAGCCATTAATGTACATGGCCTCAATTCACCAGTAAAAAGAAACAGAGAGAGTGGATCAAGAAACAAGATCCATCAGTATACTGTATACAAGAAACACATTTAACTTGAAATTCGTAGACTGAAAATCAAAGGAGAGAAAACAATTGTACCATGTGACAGGAAACCTGAAAAAAGCAAGAACCCATCAACTGCAGAATGGATAAGAAATATATGGTATTTTCATACAATGGAAAGCTACCCAGCCATAAAAGAGGATAATCTTGAGGCAGAGCACTGGAAACTGTCCCTCTAGCAGACACACAGGTCTTATCCTGGCTCCTGACATTTGCCTGAGGTCAGCTTGTAGAGGAATAATGTGTAGCTGTAGGAAAGGGAAGATTTCCTGTTGGTATCTTTAGAGTCCTCACTCAAGCTCTTCAGGAGAGAATTTTGCTTATCTCCTAGTTTTTGCTGCTATGGTCTCACAGCAGAATCAGTGTATCATTTTCGACTGAGATTCCCTGCTGTACCCTCCACAGTATGTGTACAACTTTCTATAAGAGTTGTTTTCTAGGGGTGACAGGCTCCTGCCTCAAAGTTAAGCAGTTTCTCCAGCATCTAGATCCTAGGCACAAAAATCTGTGCCATACTAAGCAAGCCATTGTGGTGGAGTGGGGGACAGAGGAGCAACAAGATCCATCTTCCCTGTGAGAATCTCTCAAAGAGATCCATGTGCCAGTGACTGTTGAGACCAGGAAAGAAACACATCAGAGGAGGCAAAACACAATGTAAGGATTGGTTCATTCAATATATCCACAGTGAGGCAGGAAGTGCTTGGTGAGGACTCATGGGAGGGTTCTCTTTATGTGCTCACGGCCCCCCACTCAATGACAAGAAACCTCTTGCCTGAAATTATCAACATGCCACAGAGTCACCTAGAAAGTTTGTGTTCAAGTTCCCACTAGTGAATAAGAAAATGAAAAAGCCATCCCAGGACAAGCTGATAGACCCAACTATGGAGAAAAGAGGAATCCAAAGGCATGGGAGTGTTGAAGAATGGGCAATTTCTTCCCTCAGAATGGCAGGGGGAACTGCCAGGGTAAAGAACTTGGACTTCAAGGCCAGATGCCCTTCTAGGCTCTTAGAACAGCCAAGCCAGGAGGATGGGCAGGAGGAGCACGGGCCAGGCCACCAGGAACCCTGAAACACAAGACATGACAGTCACATTTTAGACTGTGTAGTTTAGTAACACATACAGGCTATCTTCTTGTCATTTGCTTTATCTGATCTGGGTTATACCCTGCAAATCATGTAGCAGAGGCAAAGGTGTCTAACCATCAACCAGTCTCTCTCTCTCTCTCTCTTTCTCTCTCTCTCTCTCTCTCTCTCTCTCTCTCTCTCTCTCTCTCTGTGTGTGTGTGTGTGTGTGTGTGTGTGTGTGTCTCCCCAGTGTCTTGCTTGTACCATTTCCATTTTCTTCTGGGCAGACAGGAAGGCAGACTGAGGGAGCTGCGATCATGTGACTGAAACTAGTTAATGAAATGTGGGTGCCATTTGCAGCCTAGTCCTTAAAACCTCTAATATGATGCTTTATGCCTTCTCATCCATCATCCAGGAATCAGCTGCACAGAACTCAGGGTAGGGCTCACAGGGCATAGTGGAGTTTCTAGAAGTTACCAGAAGCAGTGAGAACCTGAGTTTTTAGAGAAATCTAAGAACTGAACAGTACCCCTTATTAATTTGGTGAGAAATTATACTGTTGCAGAGAGGCAGAGGATTGGCGATTGTTTGCTGCAGCAAACTGAAGAGGACTTAAACTGAAGAGGAAGTAAGGCAAAGGAGTTAAAAAGCATGGCCTCTGAGGCCTAAATAAATAACTTAGAATTTCAGTTTTACAACAAGCTGGGCAGTTCCAGGTAGAAAATAAAATCTCTTAGTGCTTAAATTTTCCTGTATGTATAACAGAAATATTAATAGCACCCCGAGGATAGGATTTTTGTAAGGCTGAAGTGGGCCAAATTATGTCAAGCATTTAGAATAAAACATGGCACATTGTAAACCCCATACAAGTGATGGTTTGAAAAACTAGACCCTTAGATCTAGGAGAGCCGTGATCATGTCTCTTTTGCACATCTCTATCTAATTAGTGCCAAGGAAGGGCAGAGATTATAGCTGCCTTGTATCAGGGCCTAGGAGAAACATGTCCCCAGTCCCATAACACTGTCAAAGTATAGCATCTCCCCTTTCTCCAAAGTTCAGAGTCACTTGCCAATGTCCTAAAAGTGGGGAGAGGAAAAGCCAAGTTTTCAGAAGCATATAATTGTATGACAACCAGATTATAATGATGAAACAGATTTATGTTCAACTAATTCTAAAATCAGAAATGACCAGGAAATAGTAAACTAGGAAAACAACAGAGGGCCCTCTTGTGGTGATCTGCTATCTCAGTATCGTATCTATTTCCTTCTCTTCCAGAAGACCCTAAATTCAGGCCACCCTAGAAATTAATCAGTTCAGGAAACTTCTGAGGAGCCTCTCTGTGGCTAACCAGAAGGATTGATGGAAATGAACAAGACCTGGGCTTCTGACTTCAAGATGCTTCTACTCTACTTGGGGATTTAAGGATGGAAAAAACGTTTTTATGTCACCAACTTAGGTCATTTTGAAGAATAGCAAAATTTTAACTATGTGCTTTCTATTTTGTCCAAAATATTTTTCTTCAATCTGTGTGCTGTAAAACTCCAAGCCATTCATCAAAGCCTCGTTCAGATGTTACTGTCTGATGACGTGCTTTCCTGACTGTTCCCAATGCAGTTCATTGGTCGTCCTCCTTCTGTGCTACCTACTTGCTTGCCGCTTATTTGCTCACGTGCCAATGTCAATTGTGCAGTGAACTGCTGTTCCTTCTGCCTGAGGGCTCAATTCCCCTTGTCCACCTGACTTCTTTCCTTCATTTGGTTAAATACCACTTCCTTTGATAGTTATGACTCTTATCTATCCTTATATTTATTTCTCTTTACTACCTTAATAATAAAACCATCAAACACTGGTTGGGCATGTGGCCATCCAGAATAAAGATTGCATTTCCCAACTTCCTTTGCAAACAGGTGTGGCCATGTGACTGAACACTGGCCAATGAAACGTAAGTGGAGGTACAATAAGGTGCCAATTTCCAAGGATGTTCCTTAACACTCTACTTCTTCCATGTGCCCACCATCCTGATACCTTGGTACAAAGGTTGGGGCTCTGGATGCCAACTTGGACTATGTGGACAATGGTCACACCTTAAAAAATAGCAAAGGGGTAAGCTGGAAGGAGCCTGAATCTTTGATGATTGTGTGGTGCCACCATATAAACCTAGAACTTCAGCCTCTAGATTTCATTTCTGAGTAAGAGAGATGAACTTTTTTTTTCTTTTTCTTGTTTTTTCTTCTTTTTGAGAGATGAACTTCTATTTGATTTAAGATTTTATTATCTATGCTGGTAATATGCTATCACATGGCCTTTTAATTCCAAATGAATTTTCATTTATTTTTTATTGTCTACATCCCTCTCTGGAACATAAGCTCCAGGAGGGCCAGTACATGGCCTGTCTTGCTCACTAGGCTCACTATTGTATCTTCAGTACCTAGAATAATGCCTGGCTCACTGGGAGCACTTGATAAATATTTGTTTTTAAATGACTGTCTCCTTTGCTACACTGCACAGTCTTGGGTTTGATTCATCCTCTGTCTACAGGTCTTAGAACAAGGCCTGTTGCACAAAAGCCAAATCAGTGCACACAGGATTGAAAAGGGGAAGGAGAGGGAGTTGGACGGTTATGGAAAAGGCAAAAGGAAACAACGTACCTGCAGTGCTGGGGGTTCCGCTCATGACACCAAGAGCTGGGGCTCCTATGGACAAGAACAGAAGGGAGAGTTTCCTCAGTCGTGCTCTGGTAGAGCAGAGCACGTGGCTGCTGCAAAGACCTCCTGGGCCCAATCTGCACAACCATGGACTGTCTTCAAGGGGGAGGCATCTGTACGTATCCAGTAGGTACTTTTCCTAAAGCATCTCATGCATCTTAAACTTTATCCTCCTAATAGATTTACGAGGGAAGCATCTTCATCCCCACTTGACAGTGACAAGACTGAGACTTAGCGATGATAAGTGACTTGCCGAGTTGACTTTGTCACTAGGAGCAGAGGTTGGGCTCAAACCTCACATGAGGTTTCAAGTTGAGGGATCAATAAAGAGCAGGACAACTCAGGGCAAGTCTTGCTCCTGAGACAATCTCCACCGGCTCATCTGTAAAATGGTAGTAACAACAATGTTTATGTCCTGGGGTTGTTGTGAGCATTCAAAGTGTTAATGAGCATAGGGTGTGTAGCACAGTACCAGGCTACACAGAAATACCAGAACGTATTTCTACAATGACTGCCATTAGTTGTACTACAATTTTTTAGGGAAAAAATGCTGTATTTTCTTGGCTCCTCTGTTCTGATGGGAATAAAAATCACTGCAGTATCCTGAACTTGTATGTATGATGGATGGAAAGTTGAGGAGCAGCTGGAAAGCTTCCCCATATCACACTCCAGGATACTGTACCACAGTCACCCACCAGAAAACAAAGTTACATTTAAGCAGGAGTTAGGATTTAGAATTCACCCAAAAGGGTCTGAGGCATAGGGACCCAAAGCAGTTAGAATAAGAAAAATGCCACATGCTTTGGAATCAGACTGAGCTAGTTTGAAACCTAATTGCTGCCACTCATGGGCAGGGTGACCCTAGGTGAGTCCCTTTATCTCTGCGAGCCTTGTCTTCTCACTTATAAAATGACATGGTCATGGGGGGATTAAACAAATGACCAAATACAAGCACTAAGCCATGTCCCCAGCACACAGGAGGCCCACCACAAATGGCAATGCCATTGCACATCAGGGAAAGACATAAAGGCACCTGTGGACTGAGGAGGCAGAAAGACCTAAGTAGTAGGCATGGGTTACCCTGGGCATCTGTAGTTAACTTTAAGCACTGCCAGCTGACCTTCTCATGAGGACTCAGCCACTTACCTTTCCGAGTGATGGGTCCCAAATCCAGAACCTGGGCTAGGTCAAGGGCCAGTACATCACTACGGAGCCGATTTGCTGAACAAGACTGTGGGAATGAAGAACTGTTATTATGTAACAAAATATAAATGCAACTGCTCTACTTTTCTGCATTTACCCATCCATGCATCTATCCATCTACCCATCCACCCATCTGCCCATCCATTCATCTATCCATCCTTCTAATAAATACATATGGAGACCCTATCTGCTGTTATATCCTTGCCACAGGCATCTCTGGGATAAACATGACCCTAATTCTGATGCTGTGCTTTTTCCTCCACTGAGAGATTTCACCTGTCAAGCTAAACAAATCTGAGTTTGAAATTTCATCTCAGTTCTTCTAGCTGTATTGTTTGGGATAAATAATTTTGCTGCTCTATGATGATTAAATGGACATACTTGGTTTTAAAGACTAGAATGAAGAATGTGTACAACATGTAAGTTCATAGTAAACACTCAGCAGATACCAATCTTCAAGGTAGTGCCCAGTGGATACATGAGCCTGGGCACTAGAGTCACAGAGCAGTTGTGGCGCATACCAGGCCTGATGCTTTTCAAATTTGCTTTTGTTATTAGCACTGAGGATTGAACCTAGGATTCTGTGCATGCTAGGCAAGTGATCTATCACTGACCACTCCTTCTTTTTGAGATACGGTCTCACTAATTTGCCCAGGCTGGTCTTGAACTTGTGATGCTCCTGCCTCAGCCTCCTAGGTAGCTAGGATTTAAGGGGTGAGCCATCATGCCCCATGCCAGCCCTAGTACTTTCTAGCTGTGTATGGTGCTTGGACAAGGGGCTTCTCTAAACCTCATTTTCTTTATTTGTAAAATGAAACCAATGAAAAAATTCTTTAAAGAACTGTTGCAAGAGTTCAGTTAGATAAGGCATGCAAAAGTTTTGGCTTGCTACTTAGCAGAGTGAGCACTAAACAAGTTAATTATGGGATGAGTATCTCATAACCAAAATGCTTGGGTACAGAAGTATTCTTCATTTGGGAATTTTTCTGGTTTTGGAATATTCAGATAGACTTTATTGGTTAAACATTCATAATCTGAAAATCTAAAACCTATACTGCTCAAAAATCTAAAAGTTTGAACATCATATTGGTTCTCAAAAAACTTTGGAAGGCAGATCATTGTGGATTTCAGATTTTTGCATGAGGGATTCTCAACCTGTATTGTTATAATCATTTAAAATATATCTCGTATCAGGAAAAACCTAGCTGCCTTCTGGGGATGGGAAAATTGCTATAAATGAGCTTTCAAAATCCTTAAAGTCTGCCTATCTACTCATTCTTCTTTCTTCCCTCTTTTCTTCATGTGTAGTCACTCATCTGTCTTTCAATCTCTTTAGGCATTTATCCAACTAGTCTATACTTTCCCATCCATTCCACTCACCCAGCTGTCCATCCATCCATTCATTCATTCATTCATTCATTCATTCATCTGTCAGTCCACCTTCCCAATAGATACAAATGGAGAGGCTGTCAGTTGCCAGGTTTTATGCCAGACTCTGAATTATCCATATCAAAAAGATACTCACTGGTTGGCACTGTTCCTTAAGGGAGTCACAGAGATGAACTTCACAATGCAAGAAAACTAGGTCATAATTTCCAGCAAACATGAACATCTGCACTGAGAACCGGCTCTGCGAAGACACTCCATTCTCCTCCACAGAGATAGTGGAATCACGTTGATTTGGGCAGCTGGAATGAGGGAAAAGGGCAAGCACTGGAGAAAGTAAGGAAGTCACACAGCCCAACCCCAGTTCCTCCATCATGGCCCCACAGACTTTCTATTCTTCTATTTCTGCCTTAAGTTTATATGCTTTAAATTACTTGAGACACAATCTCTGAAGTAAAAGACTGATTTTATATCCAGCACAACCCAGTTTATAGCTAAATGGTCCTAGGTAGGTTTCTTAACCTTAGTGATCCTCAGTGTTCTTATAAAAATATGGAAACAAAAATATCCACCTCATAGAGTGGAGGTGGAGTCTTAATGAGACATTGTAATATTGCTTAGCACAAAACTTGGTACACAGCTAAGCTCAAAGATAAATATCACCAGATAATATTACTATGCTTTGAATCATGATCTATAGTTATGCATTTTAAGGGCCAGGGATCTAAGCAGTTGCCTGGCAAGCACGAGGTTGTATGTTCGATCCCTGGTACCAAAAAAATAAATAAAAATATAGTTATGCATTTTCCTTTGTTTTTGTCAGTTAATGTTACTGAATGATATTTTATCTTATATTTGTCATGTCTTTTTCATGTTGATCAATGTTAACATTTATATAATAGTCCAGCATTACTTAATTTATCCCCTAGTTTTCAAACAATGAGCCCATTACTGACATTATAAAGAATACCAAAATGGAAAATAATCAGCATTCCCTTGTTCTGTCCATCTATTTTGTATTAATACTTTATGCTAAAATACCAATAGTTAGATTCCTGGGTCAGAGGATGTGATTACAATATACAACGCTGATTCTTTTTCCCCATAGAGGCAAGTCAGTGTACACAATCACCAGGTATGAATGAAATGAATATTCTCCCCTCAAACTTTGTTAAGCCCCAAAATTCATCCCAGAGTCATCTGATACCTGTTTCTGATGATGAAGTACTTCACAGGGTCGTCCCTGCTTTCAGAGGGTGTAGCATAGCAATTCCTCAACAGCAGATTAAACCGGGAGGTGTCTCCTCTCTCCAAGATGGCGCCCACATAGAGCATGGATTCCACTGGCAGCACAACTGTATCCCCCTCATAGGGATTTATGTAGCTCTCATCTTGGAAGAGGGCCAGCCTGACTGTGAATTCTCCATATCCACCCAAGCTGATGTTTAAGGAACTGAGACAAGGAGAACAGCAGAAGAAACATCAGGTTTTGACCAAAAAAAGCAGTATAAATCAAACCAATCTACTTGGATAAAAAACAAAAGAACATGTTTGACCTATAAATAAACCATTCAACCATCCATTTAAATGGAATGTTTACCAGCTTCTAGGTGCTAAACTTGACATACAAACAAGTCTGTCTCAATAATTTGCACAGATTCTCCCTGCACTAACTTGTATTCCTTATATGAATTAATCTTTATTCCTTTTTTTTTTTTTTGTCTTTTTGGTACAAAGTCTCCCTACTGAGTCCAAGTTGGCCTTGAACTCACTGTGTAGCCCAGGCTGGCCTCAGACTCAAGGCAATCCTCCTGCCTCAGCCTCTCAAATGCTGGGATTACAACACATATGACCTAATGTTTATTCCTTACATTCACTGACTTTATATTGTAGGGCCATCTATCACTCACTTAAGAAATAAGGGTTAGTGTATACTACCATCTTATTACTTGGAGAATGGGATTTGGGACCAGTTCTGTGGGTTCACAATTTTTAGCCTTAGTTTCATCCCTCTGCTCACAATTAAACACCATTCAGTTAAACACCATTTTAACGAGAAAAATTGTGTGTGTGTGTGTGTGTGTGTGTGTGTGTGTGTGTGTGTTGCTAGTGATGGAACTCAGGAACTCTTCCATGTGCCAGGCAAGTGCTTTATCTCTGAACTACACCCTCAGTCTTCATTTTGACTCTGTATGAACCATGGGTCCCAATATAGTATAGTCTGAAAACCACTGAACTTGAAATTTCTGACCCTTCTGATTCTTTCACTCTGTGAACCCAGGAAATTATAAAGGAATGGAACAGGCACTCTGGATTTCTGAACATCTAACCACTCAGAAAATTCCACAGCAAGTCTAGAAATATAAAAGTTTGACTTAACAGGGTCCCTCACTAGGTAAAGAATTATAGAATTGACTAACACAGGCAAGAGCCCTGCCTAGATAGAATTGAGTAAAAATTGCTTTGGTGTGGAAGGAGGCACTGTTTATCCAAACAAAGGTGGCCTCAATTTAAATCTCAGATCAGCAGTGAAATCTTCCTTTGTCTACCATCCCACCCACCAGGATTAGGTCCAGGCTCGTTTCCTACTCCCAAAGCACCCCATGATTCTCCTACATTGCATATTTGTAAGAAATTTTTTATAAATAAATGGACATGACTTGAGACCATACTCATAAGCGAAATAAACCCAACACACATGTGTAAATACTGTATAGTCTCCCTAGTATGAGAGTTGGTAAGAATATGTAAGATTCTATAGTAATCATGATTTCCCATTTCATTGCTTTGAAGCCTTTCAATGTTTTCATTCATCAGTTGGAATGGTTTTAATCTGTTTTGTTTGACTATATCACGCGTGATGGTATGAACAGCAGTTTTGAAGAAAACAAAACATTATGGCAGCCATTGCTGATTTAATATTGTCTTCCTTAGAAGTCCTACCATGCTTCTACTCTGCTATTACCATCGGTTCTATCATGTTGTATCTTATTGGGATTTTAATATATGTGATAGTATAAACAAATCTTTTTATTCAAAATGAGATATTATAGTAGCCATTGATCATAGTTATTCGGTCCAGAATGTCCTGCAATTCTTTCATTCTCTTGAACGGTTTTATACTATTGTGTTATGTTTGATATTATTGTATCTGAAACTATGCTCAACTATAGCAGACAAAGAGATATTTTGACAGCTACTGTTAATGTCCAGTTGTCTTGTTGTAAAGTGTTGTGTTGCTTATGTTGTTCTGTTCTGATCTGCTTTGTTCTGCCCTCTTTTGTTTTATTCTCTTTAAAATAAAAAAGTAATAAGAACTGTAGGAGTAATAAAACCCAAAATGCATAATTGCTACTATAAAAAAGAGAGCAAAGGAAAGTGCTCTCAAGGATATAACTTGTTTATATCCTTGTATGTTTAAGTGTGGAAGATAGATGACCATACTACTGTTTTTGTTAGATTGTTGAGCAGAACTGTTAATAGTCTCACTGTTTGAATGTCTACTTTGTATTCTTTAATTTTGTAACTTGAACAACTATTTCCAAGATGACAGTATGTAACTTATCAACTAGCGATTTCTTAGTGTTTTTTTTTGTTCTTTTCTTTTTTTCCTTTGGAATTCTGTATTGTTGCTACCCTTTTTTCTGTTTTCTTTGGTTGTTTTTTTTTCTTTCTAAATAAAATTTTAAAAAAAAATTTTTAAAGAGAGATTTTTGATATAATTATCCTCCACAAGGAGAATACCTTATTCAAAGTTATGGTTCTTGAGCATATTCACAAGCATGGTTTCCTGCTGCAGCATTGTTTCATAGAAATAATCTTTAACATATACGGAATATTATTTAATATGCAATCAACAAATATTTGTAAATTGAATTATTGAATGAGTTCAAGTTCCCAAAAGGTGTTGCTAGCATTGTGTGGACATCATAAACTATGCCAGAAGCAAGTATGTTGAAAGTCAAACTGGGTCAAAGGGCAAGGGGTCAAAGTGCAAGGTCAGAGCCATACCTTACAATGGGCTGAAGTGAAGCCTCGAGGCTGACCCTCATGTCCAGGGGGTAGGCACACTGAAAGTTGATGTTGAGGAGCATGTCTCTGATGATGAAATCATTGGCCAAGTGGAAGGTGTTTTTGTAGATGGCATGAGTTCCATTTTTCTTTGAGACAAAAATGAAATTACATCTACATAGATGTGTTTAGGTCTATCTCTAACTCAGATCTGTCTGATTTCAGAGTCAATGCTACCAGCCATGTAGCCACCATGCCCTCTGGTCTCAAGGAAATAAAAGAACCTCTTCTTTTTTTACTGTGGCACTGAGAGTTTCTGTGAGGGGGAATGAGGACCCTAGACCAAAATCTAGAACAATGAATAACACTGGGGAGAGTCAGAAACCAACATGAATGAACCTCAGTATACCCCTCCCATGCCAGCCTTAATTAAAATAGTCATAATTACAATTTACATTGACTAAGTTCAAGTGTCCACATGTCCTAAGCTCTTTAAATGGACCAAGTTGTATGACCTCACATAACCTAGAGGGCTGAGAAAGGCTAAGTGAACTGCCCAAAATCTCATAGTTCCTAGACTGAACCAATCAGCCTGAGCCACAGCAGTTTACCTCCAGAATGTTCCCACAGGCACTAGCCTGGACAGGGCTGGTCACAGATAGCCAGTTGTCATCCTCTCTTTGCAAGATGCTGTTGCAATTCCTATCATTCAAGTAAGCTAATGGCTCCTTCCCAAAGCCCAGGTTTTCCAGCAAACACTTGTCCAGCTTCACCTTGATCTCACTGGCCCCACAGTCCAACTGAGGCTGCAAACTTTCACCATCTGGAAAGCCAAGAAGGAGCTTGGTAGAGTGAAAAGAGATCTGAAAGCTGTGAACAAAAGTCACTATGCTCACCAGGAGGTTGGGTAGACTAGAAAGATCCTGGGACCAGCTGGGATTCACACTCAACCTGGCAAAGACTTCTGGCCCAAGACTTCCAAGCACCCTATGTGCAGGTTTGGCTGAGTTCTCCTTGGGGATTGGTATCTTTGGAGAGGCAAAGTGATCCTGCATTTCAAATTAGCATCAAAGCTAGGTACACTCGATTTTGTGAAGCCAGCACACCTGAACAGGTTCAGAGTCACTGGATTCATTTATTCATTCACTCATTCATTTGTTTGTTCCATTTGTTACTGAGCATCTACTATTTGAGTTCTTCCCCAGGAATCTGCCCTTTTCCTAAACATGAGGACTCTAGGTATTTGTATAACTCCTACACTTGTAGAGTTCTCATCTTTAACATCTTTGTCCCTTCTACATCAAGCTTACTCATGCCAGAACCAGTTACTGAAGTTATGGTCCAGAAATTGGTTCCAACTCTGGTCTCTTATCCTTCCAAACCCTTTGACCTTAAAGCAAAGATACAGAAGAACCCAGAGTTTGACTCTCAACCACGGCTCCATACCTCTGACTCTGATCCATACCTTCTCTGACCCTCCAAAGCTCCCTCTTCCTTCCCTGTCCACCCAGGACAGCAGCTACCAGCCCTGGGAGCTGCTCACCAGAGACACTGATGTTCTGTCTGCAGAAACAGCCCCAGATGCCATCTTCGAAACGGCACTCTTCCTCAGGGCGGCAGGTATCCTCACAACTCGTGGGAGGGACTAGGAGATGTAGAATGGTAGAAAAGATCAGGATGCAGAGCAGATAAATCTGAGGCCCCCATGTCCAACCCCTCATTCCATCAATGCACTGCAATCTTGCTAACAATGTGAGATTGGTAGATTTCCCAACTCTCATTCCAGTGGTGTGATGGGGAAGCTGAATCTACCATCAAATCATTTACTACAAGCCAGGCAGGAAATGTTATTTTCCACATTTTAGTCTATTTGTTCCTCATGGTGACAATGTGAGACAGGGCAGTATGATAGCTCAGCTCATTGATGCTAGGGCTAGTGAGCAGGGGTTCAAATTGCACTTCTATGATATTGGGAGATACTTAATCTCTCAGTGTCCCATACCCCTAATCTGGGTAACTGAGCACTTATTTAATGGTGCTACTGGGAGGCATCAATGAGTTAATACACTTAATGTGATTAGGGTAACAGTAGGTGTGCTGTGACTCTGCACTGGCTGTTACTTTGCTATTATTCAGTTTCTCAGATCAGAAAACTGAGGCTCTGAGAGATAAATTAAAGTGATCAAATGCAAATAAAATCTGAATGAGTTTGAGTTCTTGATATGCCGTGTGCACAAATCAGGAGGTTTGACTCTTGAATCATAATTTCTGGCTTGACTCAGACTGTTAGAAGGGCTGGTAAGTGCTGCAGGGTAAGTGCTGGCAGGAGCTGACTGGAAGCTGCTGTAGCTGCCTGGTCTCCTGTTCACCAGCTCTCCTTGCTCTGTGAGTTCCAGGCATCACGTCAGATGCCCTGCCTGCAGGTGCTGCTCACCTGTGCAGTATCTCAGAGAGCACGTTGGGGTGGAATCCAGCCTGTACACGTGGTATCCACCCTGGCAGGCCTTCACCAGCACATCGGTGTACCAGAAACAGCAGCTTCCACTCCAGTGGGCGCAAGCAGTGAGCTGGACGATACCATCAGCGAGCCGGGGGTGAGTCCCATTCAGCCACAAGGGAGCGTCCGTCTGGCATCGGTACACTGGGACGCAGCTCTCAGACATCCTGGCTCCTCCTTCACCCACAAAGCGGTACCAGCCACGCAAATCAGTATCACAGAAACTGCCACTGTCTGTGTTCTCTATGCTTCGGGAGGGCTCATCCAGAACTGTGTAGTTCTGGCAGGGGTCAAAACAGATGTTGGCCTCTGGAGTGCCAGGGTCTCCGCAGGCCAGGCCCTGCTCGTAGAAACTGGCTTCTCTGGTGCTTGTGTAATCTGTGAAAGGGACAGAGCACACTCGGGTTTACTGAGCAACTCAAGACTGCAGGATTTTAATTCCCCCTTACACTCTCCTTTTTATGTGCTAAGGACCCCAGTGAGGCCAAAATCATCCACTCTATGAATGAAACATAAAACATTATCACCTTGGGGTCCGAATAATTGGAGAGAACTTTGTGTGGTACTTTATAGACCTTAAGGACAGTTGAGCCACTGTGTTGCACCAACGCCCACTACCCCACCTAGAGTTACAGAGAACTTTCCTGTAGGACTGCCCCGGGAAGACCTTGGCCAATATTGATTTTTCATAATCATAATGCAGACTCACTAGGGGGTAAAAACCTCAAACATTAAAATGAAAAAAGTAAAAATGAAATTTGTCATAGTGCCCACTTCAGCCTCGCATATACTGAAATTAAAGTTGTTGTGAATGTACCATATCCCCAAGGTATTCATAAAATTGTTCAGTTTTTAGTTTCCTCCCATGCAAGTAAATTAATAATGATTTTTTAGAAATAAAACCCAAGTTAGTGCTGTCTAACTTTTTTCCCATTTGTATTTTTATTTAATACAGCACAAGCGTTTTTCTTTATTAGATATAGAGTCTAAGATTTTTCAACCTTGGCACTATTGTGGGTTGGCTGGATCATTCTTTGTTGTGGAACTGCCCTGCCCTGTATATTTTGAGAGAATTTCTGTCCCCTATCAGCAAGGTGCCAGAAGCATCCTAAAGTTGTCCCTAGGCATTATCAAATGTCCCTCTTCAGGAGCAAAATCACCTCCAATTGAGAACCATTGATCTTACGGAATCATTTCTTATTGCTGATCTTCCTTTTTTTTTTTTTTTTTAAGATTCAGGGGAATGTGATATATGATAAGGCAGAGATGTAATTGGTCAGGCTGGATTTAAACCCAGGCCCACACCGCCTTTGGTCATAAGTCGGCAGGTGACTGAGCTCTCCTGAGACTCCTTCAAGCTAATGGGAACCCCAAACTCGGTTCCCACAGCTTGTGTCATAATATAGCTATACCTTTGTCTGCCAATCCTGACATGGACTTACAATGTTTCTTTAAATGATTTCCTTTAAAACTTAGTTTCATCTAAAGGAACACTATCGAAGGTACAATGAATGGAATACATTTTTTAATATGCATGAAGATAAATATACAAACTTTAAGCATTTCTAAAGAATCTGCCATGCACTACCAGTCATCTTGGGATACATATGCACCATTTGGGAAATAAAAGCTTAAAGGGTTGTTAGAGGCAATGAGATGACTTCTGTAAAATGCCAGGCTCTGTACAGGGGTCAATCTTGTTATCCTCTCTGGCTCTGATCTGCTGAATGCTCTGATTAGCACATGACTGCATGATAAAGAAAGCACAAACAGGGGCTTTTTCTTTTCTGTATTGCTTTTTCTGTATTGTCTATTTTTCCTTTTAAATTTAAAAGTAATTTATTTATAGTGATAAAGTAAATATAAAAACATCCTTCTTATGTCTAAGAAAAAAATAAAAAAATTTCAAAACAAAAATAGAGAATAATAGAGATAACATGCTGTGTATCATGATCTTAAAAGAATGGTCAGATTGTTCCTCAGTGTACAAACCATGGACAAAGAAAAAAGCCTCTGTCTTACAAGGAAGAGACTAACAAACAGAAGGACAAAACATTTTTTCAGTGAACAAAAAGAAACTAGCAGTTTGAATGAAACAAATTAGCATATACCTTAAAATGTTGTTTTACATTTCTATGATTCTTGTCAGAGGGACTTCTTAGAAGAAGAGATCATTAAGCTTTTTTCATGCATGCATGTGGTTTAAGGAAAGAAACCACAGCATTTGTTATTCTTGGGTCATTTCCCACATGCTATGTATTTTCCCATCAGAGACGTGTGAGCTGAGTTCTCTGCCCAGTGCCTTCTCTATATGGCTGAAGTTGTACCCCAGTTTGGAACCCGAGACCTTTTCTACAAGTATTTCAGTTGCCTGATTCATACAGAGATGAGATGCTGATGAGTCTCAGTATCAGGACATTCATCTGTCACGGTGCGGAGTCAGCAGGCACAGAGCTGAACTTAAAGCTAGTCTGGCCAGCAGCCGGTTTTACCTGTTCACCCTTTCCTTACATCTCTACCTTCTCATACTTCATATCCCTGAAAGCTTTCCAGAAGAAAAGGAAGATCAGCAATCAGAAATAGTCTTAATAGATTAAGAAGAGACCAGAGACATCAATAAGTCTAGCAAATGAGCTTAATGATAACAGGAAGAAATTGCCAGCACAAAGCGAGGATGATTTATTCCCTCATTTGTCCTCTTCCCAGGTTTCTGACCATCCCCAGACCCAGGCTCAGGAAGTTAGGCTGACTGGCTTTCTCTTTCTTTCCTTTCAGGCATCTTATCTATTGTCTCTGAGACTCTGGGACTTGATTCCTTTTTCTCTTAATGCTCCTTTCACCACCAACTCAGAGTCTCTGTTTGAGACCTACCTGTTCCTTTCACTGACCCAAACTGCTGTTTCTGGTCTGCCCTGCTCACTCCCCATGTCCTGTTGGCCATCTGTGATGCAGATGAGCAGAGTACTCACCTTGCTCGACACTCAGAGACAGGACCAAAGTGCAAGAGGCCAAGGTCAGCCACAGGAGATCAGAACCCACCATCCTTCCTACAAGGTGAGGCACACAAGTTCACTCCTCAGTGTGGACACTGTTCATGCAGCTGCAGGAAAAGAAAGGCCCAGATAAGGTTGAGGCACATTTGTGTGCAGAGACAAGACAGGCACTCACATCAGTTCACGCCTATGATGTGACACCATTTGCACTAAGCACTGTTCATACTTTCTCTCATTTAAAACTCTAAACAATCCTACAGGGAAAATGCTATTATTGACCCCTATTACCGATGAAGCATCTGAGAGTCAGGAGACATTAATCTGAACAATACGCAGTACACCTTTTCCATGTGTGGGCACCTTGCTGGGAGTTAAATAAATTGCTGATGGCCATGATCTCAGAAACAAAGCTGTTGGTTTCCTTCATGAAGTGCTAAATAGTTTTGAAGCAAACATGACTCACAGAAATAGACTGGGATGATAGGAGTAGGGAATTTAACAAGGGGATGAAGTTAATAGGAATCCAAAAGCTGCCAGTGTTGCAGAATGTTCTAGAGGGCTCTCAGGATGGTCCCTGTTCAGGCTGAAGTAGAAGCTGCCTGGGGATTGGTGGAGGGAGAGAGGTACAGACGGTAAGGAGCCTGTGAACGCCTACAGACAAATGTAATGATTTCCTGCCTCTGTTATATATGTCAGGTCCCCCAAAATGTCCTCTACACAAGTACATTTCCTTAAGGGTGGAACCACATCACACTGAGCATTATGCTCCTTGCTTTTAGCACAGAATCTGGCACACAAGTGCTGCCTTGGAAAGATGTAAAGAATGAATAAACAAATAAATGAGCAAGTAGGTAGAAAAGAAAGAGCTTTGAAAAGCCTGCTGGCATTCAAATGACACATCCTCTTCTGGGAAACTCTCCTTGAGAAAGCAGCTCTTGGGATGACTTCTCTCTGTCCCTGAAAGACTTCCACGGGAGAGTGTTTCTGGAAGGGATATCATGGGTACACCCTGAGCAGGCAGGGTCGGGAGCACTGGTCCACACTTACAGGAGACTTGGCCCCAGATGGACATCTGTCTTTCTGGTGGGAAGGGTGAAGGAGAGATATGCAGGCTTGGAACAGACAGCCAGTGGCTGGAACTATAGTTGCTCTGGAAATGAGAGATTTCCAGAGCACTTGACAATAGCTAAAGTCCAAGTTTTTTGCCAAGATTCAGAAAGTTCCCAGAAAAAAACAACCCTAGCACTTGCAGTGGATCAAGAGAGTGAATTCCCCAAGATTCAGAGAAAGTTTGCTGGGTCACAGAGCAGCACTTACCTTAGGGTGAGAACCCAGAGTGTTCCTCTTCCTCCAGTTGACTATGGGAATGCAGCCTGCTGTGGACTGTTTTTTTATTGCTATCTCCCACCCATGTGGCTCTCCAGGATTGGCACTTAGGTAGGACTGGCATTAGTTTCCCAGGCACACATCAACCGTGGGCGTAGGTAAGATAAGTGATTTCCCGAAACAGATGGTAAAAAAAAAAAAAGTCCTTTTGCCTTTTCTCTCACGATATAAACAAGTCTTTCCTTGATACAAATGCTTCTTTATAAACAATTGCAATATGTACTGAATACTGACTACCCTGAGTAATGTCAAGCTGAGAAATAGCATTATTTCTCACATTTAATCCTTAAAATAAACCCATGAAACCGGTACCATATTTATTCCCAGAAAACAAACACTAGTGAGAAGGAAGTTTAATACCCAAAGGAAAGTGGAGAGAAATCAAAACAGGCACTTGTTTGCACAATGGATTTCCAATGTACCTTGTGCTCCTTGCTAATTACTTTGGAGCACTTCTGCTTCAAGCAGCTTGGAGCCCATAAGAGCAAGAGAAAAAAAATAAGAAGTATTTCCAATCCGTGGTCCCTTCATTCTACTCAACTTCAGAGATTTAATGCTGAGGCAATTTGTCAGGGTGACTCAGAATGGAAAAGAACACACAAGCTTCTGGAAGGAATCAGCAGTAACTCAGTTCCTTCCCGGATCCATTCTAACATGTGAGCTACTTGAAAGATAGGAAGATCTTGAATCTTTAAACTCTAGACATGCACTGGGTTTCCATGAAATCATGGGGCTATTAAAAGAGTTATTTCTTTTGCAGAACAAATGGTCCCTGCCTTATCTTTGTTGCTCAGGGATTCTTTAAGGAGCCAACGTTATTGAGATGAGGCGCCGGGGGATCTTTAACCCTGTTCCCTAACACCTTCTAGGAAAACTTTAATCTGGACAAAGAAAAGATGCTACTCTGGATGCAGATGGGGAAAAATCCCCCACAGGTGGAACTCACAGGAACTGGACCCACTGTGTAGCCCACTACACCATTCAGTTTGTCCAGATACTCTCCCCAGCCTCTGCAGTGTCACTTCTCACCGTCTTCATTCTTATAAAGGGTGTCTGGAACAACCATCACCCCTCGCCCCGTCATTCTTGGCAAATGTCCTGAGTCCCCAGCACCCGACCTTGGTCCTTCTCCCATTAATGTATAAATATTTACCTCCACTTCTCTTGGCCCTCCTCCTCTTTCTCCTTCTCCTTATCTTCCTCTCCCTCTTTCTCCTCTTTATTCTCATTCTCCTTTTTATTTTCCTCCCCTTCATTCTCCTCCTCTTATTCCACCTCTTGGCAGTACCGCCACTTGCATGCCAGAAAAGTGCAGTATCATCATTCTATACCCAGCCCCCTTCAGTCCCCTGCCCAGCTTATGATGTTCTCCTCCCCTTTTCTCTTCTGTTTTAAAGATTTGTTGTATTAAGTTATTTAAGCTGAAAGATAACATTACATGTTTTCTCACATTCAACGTGATGTGTTGAAGTATATATACATGATGGGGTGGTCATATCTAACTAATGAGCAAATGCATGCCTTTCTATAGTTACCTTTATTTTTTAACTGAGAATATATAACAACCATGAATTTTAAGTTTTTTGAGTTTCCAAGGGATGTTTTACTGATGTAAAAGCAAAATAAGATAATATAATTTTCTAGTCTGCCAATTAGCTACATAGAAGTACACACACAAAAAAATTTTGTTACAATTTCTTTATTGAGGGAAAAAAGGAAAATAGTTTAGCTGATGTGTCAAGTGTCTTTCAATAGTTTTTCTGCATAGGAAGATCACAGGGGGATTCACCAATAAGATGGAAAATTAAGAATTTCAACATCTACCTCTTTATATTAGAGGATGATTTTTTAGTGAAATCATGAAGATATTTTTCTCCCTTAATAAAGGAAGAAAATATGTAAATAACTAGAAGATAGTTCCCTGCTTTTCAGTTTTGCCAGTTTTTCAGAAGCTGTAACAATGCTACTGACTTTTTACTTATCTGATAAAAATTAAAGAACTATTGTTGTTTTGGTACTCTCAAATTGCTTTTTAAATTTTTCAAGAAAACAATATATTAATATATTGTCATTCACTATAGTCACTGTTTAGTATCTTGAAATTTATTTCTCCCATGTAACTATAATTGATTATATCCTTTGACCAACAATGAGATTTTGCCTTACCTCAGTTAGAACAGTCCTTATCAAAAGCAACAGAAATGTTGTTGAGGATGTAGTGAAAGGGGAACTCTTACATACTTTGGTAGGAGTATAAATTAATCCAGCTATTATGGATAGCATGGAGGTGTCTCTAAAAATTACAAATAGAACTATCACCTGATCTAGCCATCCCACTTCTGGGTGTGAATCCAAAAAGCATGCATTCAGTGTGTCAAGGAGATGTATGCACCCCTATGTTTACCGCTGCATGCTTCAGAATAGCCAGGATGTGGAAGTGACCTAAGTGACCATCAACAGATAAATGGAGAAAGAACATGTAGTGGATACAGACAATGGAATACTATTCATCCTTGAAAAAGAAATTCTGTCATTTGAGATAATAGATGAACTAAGCCAGGCACAAAAAGACAAATACTGGGAACCAGGGGTTTATTCCGTGGTGCAAATGCCTGCCTGGCAAGTGCGAGGTCACATGTTCAATCTCTGGTACCAAAAAAAAAGGAGAGAGAGACAGAGACAGAGACAGATACTACATGATCTCATTTGTGTGTGGAAGCTAAAAACATGGATCTCATAGAAGCAGAGTACAATGGTGGCTACCAGGCCTGGGGTGGTAGAGGGGGGATTGTGATGGGGAGATGTTGGCCAAAGCATCTTTCTGTGTTCTCACTCAGCTCATTCCCCCACTTATGACTCCTCCATTCTGCTATAAACCCTGTAGCTAAAACTTCTCTCGTGATCATTTCATAGGTGAGTTCAATGGTCATTTTTTCCTATTCCTTGTTATTGGATTTGTTTGCTGCTTCTTCTGGATACCCTGACTTCTTCGCTTTAAAAACCCTTTTACACCTATCCGGATATTCCTGCCATCACCATGGGATAGATGCTCTTTCTCCAGCTGTCCCTAAACATGCTGGTAGGTAGGTCAAGCTTTTCTTGTCCATCCTTATACTCTCTCCCTGGGAGGTGTCAAGCTCTATGATTGCTTCACCCCCAAGGCTGGTGTGTTCCCAGTCTGCTCCCCCAACTTGGGATCCTCTCCTGAACTTCAGGTCCATCCACCATATTACCACTCGGCCTCCCAACTTGGGGTGAGATGCTCAAGAACCCTCAAACTCGACAAATCCCTGGACAGCCCCTCCTCACCCCACCCATCATCTACCATAATCAAAAGCATCACTGCCCACCCAGTGCCTGCACTGGGAATCTGCCTCTTTCTTTCCCTCAGTTCAGGATGCACCAAATCTTACCTTTCCATATTTCAAATGTTTCTTGAGTCTATCTTTCCTTCTCTGTACTTTGCCATCCGCAGTCAGGCCACCATCTCTTATGACAGTGACTTTCACAGGTGTTTAATGTGTCTCTCTGCCCTCGTCTTCTTGTTTTTTCTGCAGTCTCCCCTGCAGGCAGATGCCACAGTGCCATCTCTGCATTACCCTCCATTCTCAGCACTCCATGCTCCCTAGGATCTGATCCTGATGCCGGTTCCTACCTCACTTACAACTTCTCCGTGACCCTTCCTTTGCTCCAGATATCATGTGGTTCTCTGACCCTCTACACACACTTTTGTTTCCCCCCTGCCCTAGCCACTCTACGCCCCCAGCCTTTGCCTACTTAACACTTCTTCCAGGGGGCCTTCCCTAAATCCAGTCTGGCAGCTGCTCCTCTCCGCTGCTCTAGATCTCTGGGGACCCATCCCATCACACTCATTTTTCTGTCTCCCTCGCAAGCTATAAGATCTTTTTGGACAGAGCTGTCCTATCAGCACAGCTCTAACCAGCACCATGAAAGTACTTGTTGAATATATGAATGTATTTGCACATACACATGCTCCATACTTTCTCTAGTGAGTAACACCTCAGACATATGACTGTCCAAGGATTCGCTAGCATTTTGTGTGGGAAGACACAAAGACCCGCCTCGGGGGCCTTTGCACTTGCTTTTCTCATTGTCTTCCAGACATCCCCAAATCAGCCTCATCTTATCAGAGAGCTCTTATCTGTTCATCCTATATTAAAGTTTGCCCTTCTTCTATAACTCCCTTTCTTCTTTTCTTCCTCCAGACTACCTGCCACTGTCTATCACATTTCACGTAGTTATTGTTTAAAGGTATGCCCTTTCATACATCAGTCCCTTACCAGAAAGGGTTCTGTGTTGATTATTTGATGCCCCCTGGTACCTATAAAGTGCCTGGCTTTGAATTTATGCTCCAAATATTTGTTGGATATATGAGCCGAATAACTAAGTGATAGAAATCAGAAAGGAGAGGAAAACACCAGGAACAATGGGACAAAATGAATTCTGATGCGTTTTCTTTGTCCTCACCTCTAGTTTCTGGACCTTGTTTTTATTTTTCTTGGCTCTGATTTCTCCCTGGTGTTCTGCTGTACCCAAGTCAAAGTACATCTTAAGCCTGCACGTAGCCAGTGAGGCCCACCCAATTGCCCACAGACTGGTGTGAGTGTGTGGTCCTATGCAAAGGGAGCAGGTATGAACACTTGGTGCAAGTCTGTGTGTGATAAGCAGTCCCCTATCGTAAGGCACACTGTCCCAGCAGCCCTCATTTGAAAACACACATTTTTTTCCCAGGGATCTCATGGGCCTTGACTCTGCTGGAAAGGTCCCCAGAGTCCAGGGAAGCAGCTGGCCCAGGGCTGAGAGTTCCCATGGGCACCAGCATCTTTCTACACACTTTGCAAGAAAGTGTGGAGACCTTTGGGAGATGTGGGTGTCCTGGGCCCCCCACTCCTGCTGGTGAAGCCTCCCTGCCCTTGGGAGAGTGGGCCTGCTCTCCACTGCTGCTGCCTGCGGTCTTGGCAACAGATCTGCTGCTTCCAGGTTAGGAGACAGACATCTGATGATAGAGGCGGGGTGTCAGGTGTCTGACATGGCCAGGTTTCTAATTCTTACCATGTCTAAGGTTTGGGAGATCTGTGAGGGCTGAACTGGGTCCATCTTACCCACTGGGAGTTCCCTGCACCCAGTACAGGGCCCACATATATGAAATCCTCAAAAATGTTTCTGGAAAACTGAATGACCCCCTTGGAGTGCCTCATTATTGTCCCTGTTATATAGAAGCAGTCACCACCTGTTAAACCTTCCATTTGTGCTAGACAAAGGCCAGAATTTCTGCCTCATGGGAGGCTAGGCACGGTGTGCGATTTGCTCACTGTGTCGTGTTCCCTGCTGTGTTTTTATCATCAAGAGCATGGCCTGGCACGTGTAGCAGCTCAGCAAACTCTTGAATAAATGAATGGGTGGATAAATGAATGAGTAAATAAATGGATAAATGAATGGATGGATAAATGAATGGACAGATGAATGAAGCACAGACGTCATGTAATCTTCCCAAGGACAAAGGCAGAATCCAGTTTGAACTTGTTTGTCTGAATAGATCATCTGCTCTCCAAGGAGAGCTTCTTCCTACCTTGTGATCCTCTGCACCAGACAGTGTACATATTTAGTAGATGCTCAATAAATACTTGTTGACTCAATGAATGACTTCAGAGGGTAATTGTTTTTATTATCATTCTGCCACACTCTTTAAGGAGATGGGGGTCTCATGTGCAGGCAAGCCGCAAGTGCCATCTTGAGAGTGAGCAGGTGGTTTTTCCAAATCAGGGATTAAGGGGGAGAAAACAAGAGCAGGCTAAGGAAAGGGCAAGCACTCACTGGCACCTCCCCTCCTGGCCAGCAGGAAGTGAGCTGGGGGCCACCGAGCACAGGGCTTCATACCGCTGGTCACTGAAATGCCAAGGTCAAGGTGGCCGAGAGAAGCAGAGGTAGCCAGATCTTCAGGAGCCCTGAAAGAAAAGCAATTATGGAGCCACTGCTAGCACTGCTGTGCTTTTGTGCAACTTAACATCAGGTGCCTCTTATATCCTGACCAATTAGCAAAGGCTACCCTCTCTGGGCTCCTCAGCTAGAAAATAAAAGGCTTTCTTCATCTTCGTCTGCTCTAAAGACCATTAAGAAAAAGATGTTCCCTCTATGTGGAAAAATAGGAAAAGGTGACCTCCCAGGTAGACTACTTTGAAAAAGGCAGTCTCTCCTCTGGCTTGGTACCTCCTCTTCCTGGTGACTCTTGTGCAGTGTCCAACCTATTCAACCATCCTTAGAGACTGGGGGATACTTACAGAGGGCTAGAACCTTAGGAATATCTCTAGTTTTGAGCTCACTAGTCCTGAGCCAAACAGCTCAGGACAAACTCCAGGATGGTGTAATAACCCCTGGATCCAGGTGTCAGAAGCCAAGAAAGGCAATGGCTGTGTACAATATTCATCTACATTGTCCCACAAGTTTAGTAACCATGAGGATGACAGGCCATAAGAGTGTCACCAGTTCATGACCTTTTGGTTTAAGAAGACAAGAGTTTCTTTTACGCCTGATGTGCTCACCCAAATCTAACCATGGTTTTGGGCACATAATGAACCTCAACAAATATTTGTCACCTATTGAGCAAGTTCTGAAAAAAGTGTTTGAGATGAGCCACAGAGATTCAGGAACTGCCCAGAGGCACCTGTACACTCTGTACATATTCTCGGGGCACAGATTTGTAATAAGTGTGTGCACGTATACCACGTGTGCATCTGAAAATATTAACCCATGCACTGATGCTGTGTGTGTGCAAACACCTCTTTATGCTCTGCATTCTTCTGTACCCATCCAAGTGCCATGGCCCTATTCAGTAATGTGAGACAATTTGAGTAGAGCACAGAGGTACAGCCACAGGCCCAGGCATTTCCACAAACAAGTCACATATTTCAAGCTCACACTAAGCAGGCCAGCCCCTCAATATGCTGAGGTCCCCAGATAGAGCAGTGCTCTGGAGCAGGTTTCTGGTCAGAAAAGAGCTGAACTTACCTAAGCTGCTGGAAGTGGCCTTCGAGACTGCAGCCTGGACACCTTCGGGAAGAAACAGAAGGATCATGAGGGGCGGGGTGGGGAAATGATGCTGGCAAGAAGCCTGAGACAGTACCACCCTTCAGTGTATTCTTTTGCAGGCAGAGAGATCTTGCTGGAACCCGAATCTGATCAAGCCACCCCCCTGCTGTGGAACCATCAGGGCCTCCCCACTGCTTTCAGGAGAATCTCTAGAAGCCTTAGCAAGGGCTATAGGCTCCCACTATCCTGTCTCACCTCATCAGTTGGTCCCATGCCACTTCCAGCCTTCAGGCCTTCCCTGGGTCCCCCAGCAAGCTGAGCCCCACCTCCCATGGGCCCTTTGCTCTTGCTGCAGCATCTGCCTGAGATTCCCTCCCTCCCATCCCCCTTTCTGTCTCCTCTCAGTTGATGCCACTGTACTTTCCAAATCTCAGCCAAATTTCTCCCCAGAACAGGCCTGGTTCCCTTGTCATAAGAGCTCAGAGCCTCTACACATTTTCTTTGCTGCACATAGGACAATTCAGCTATGCATCTCTCCCACTTGTCTGTAAACTTCATGTGCCTCTTCTTGTCACAAGATCTCCAACCACTAGCACCAGGTCTGGTGCACAATAGGCACACACACAAAAAAGTCTGTGCAATGAATGAATGAATGAGAATCCACCTGCTCCCAGTTCTTTAGTTCATAATAAAGTGTCAGCTAAAGTGGCCTAAGGTACCAGGGAAATCACCCTCTTCCTCTCCAGACAGCATTCCCTGTCAGGAATGTTTAGGATGGAGTGGCTGTCTTACCTTTCCGTGTGATGGGACCCAAGTTGAGGACACGGGATTGGTCTATGGAGCCCCCACTTCGGACTCTGGTCCCAGAGCAGGTCTGCAAGGGTGACAGAGAGAGCCTTCCATGAGGGAAGGAGGCTGAAAGATCCTGGGAGGGGGCAGGCTGTACTCCTCATCCTCCTGTCTCAGGCCGAGGCTTGAGGCAGATAAGAGTTAGGAAATCCTGCTGCAGCTCTCAGACGAGTCACTTAGAATCCCTGAGCACCTCTCTCTGCTTAGAATTTGGGGCTTGTTTTCTAACTTCCTTATATGTATATTATAAACTCTTACAGAGTTTCCGAGAAGCATTAAAATGCTAAAACACTGAGGTGCCCACAGGTTCCACAAATTAGAAGATAAGCTTAGAGATAAGCCAGAGAGGTTGTCAGCTGGGCACACAATCCCCGAGCCTGACTTCCCACACCCACCCCATCTTATGTTCCTAATGTACTGGAGCTAAAAAAGGAAAGCACAGCAGAAATGTTTGTTTTCTTTTAGACATGTGGCCTTTGGTTGCAGGAGAGGGACAGGGTCAGCAGGCTGAAGTGGGGACTCACAGGCTTGCAATTTTCAGTCATATGGTCACACAGGTACACTTCACAGTGCAGGTAGACAAGGTCATAGTTTCCAGCAAACCGGAACATCTGGACAGAAAATCGGCCCAGAGTGGATTCCCCATTCTCCACCACTTGAATAGTTGAGTCTGAAGAACGTGGACATCTGGCAAGAAAAAGATTATGTCATAGAATGCAGTTGATTAAGTAAAGACTCTGGAGTCAGACTTCCTGGGTTGTAACCTCATGCTATTACTATGATCTATGTGACCTTGACACACTTCATCTCTCTGTGCCTTGGTTTCCTCATCTGTGTTCAGGAGATTATAATTGCAGCCCACACCAAAAGATGTTTATGAGTATTAAAATACATAATTTTTCAAAGTGCTGAGATTAAGATGTGGCATCTAACATGCGCTACCTATATTTAATGTTAAAGCAAAAGAGTCATTACCACAGCGTTGAAACCGTCTAATAGTCACTTTGTGATTTCCCAGGAAATGGCTTTCTAGAATCATTAGCTGCTAGAATGTGCTGTCTATAATGTGCCTGTGACAACAATAAAAATCCTAAAGAACTGAATGCTGGTGACCAAGCTAAAGTGTGTGTACCTATCTGCACACATACACAAGGCATCTGGCCACACGAAGAAAATCTCAAAACAGCAATACACTTACACATGTGCACAGGAGGGGCAAACTTGGTGCCCGGGTGCCCTCTCTGCTACTTCACACTTTTGCTCTAAGTTCATTTCAGAGAGAGGCTTAATGTCAGTGGCAAGAACTGAGGAAGGAACTTTCAGGATGGCACTCTTCCTTTGCCCTGTGTCCCTCATAATTCAGATCTCACTCTAAAAGTGCAAACTTAGCAATATGAAAGTCCTGAGATGAAACAGGCCCTCCTCCAAAAGGCAGAGAAGAGCCAACACAGTGCCTGGTGGCCCAACTGCCCAACCCAAGCAGGGCATCCAGGTGTCCCCTGTAGCCACTCTTCTTGATACGACGAGAGGTGGTACTAAGAGGGGTGAGACTCTGACAGCCTCTTAGGCTGGTGGTCTTCAATCCAGCTTCCTTGCACTCTCAAATCAACACACACACACACACACACACACACACACACACACACACTGAATTGCTTTCTTGTTCTTTTTCTAAACTTTCCAATTTTTCCACAGCAGGCATTGCTGTACTTTTATACTCAGAGAAAACAAGTTTAAAACTCCTTAAAGAGGATTATGTGTCACATCTGAGGAAAGTAATATCCTGTTTATCTCATTTGCATCTCAGAACAAAGAAATGGCAAAGCCAAGAACTGCATCCAGATCTCCGCGATATCTCACTCAAGGTCAATGTTTTCCAAGTTCTGGTTCTCTTTGCTTTACTTACCTAGATACCACCTAGATAAATATTTGCCATGTACCCCAGCATCTGAATTATTATTTACTTTCTTCCTTTCTTTAAACCTATTTACATTTTTCACTGAAATGCATTTGTTTTCTGGATCTCATTGCCAGTATCAGCTGCCATAAATGGAACACGATCATACAAAAGACAACAAAGCAAACTAGATAATGTGATTAAACTTTAGTTAGACATGGCTAACTGTAAAAGGTTCCCAGATTTCCATTTCCTTTTTTATATTGCAAAAGGAGATGTCAAATAACAGAGAGGTAAGAACATCAGATTGGCACCCAGGTGAGAATGTCCCTTCAAGGAACCCAGGCAGAGTCTAGATCTGAAACCAGAATGGACAGGTCACAAGCTCTTAGGGATGCTTTCTCTATTAAAACTGTAGATACCCTTTTCCTTCTGCTTTGTCTTTCCATGGTCCCTTTATCACTAACATACTATGCATCTCATTTTCCTTTCATTACTAATCTCCCTTTCAGAACATAAACTGTGTGAGGGAAGAGAGGGCTTGTCAGTATCCACAGAACCTGGCACACAGCTAGCCTCTACAATATCTGCTCAATTTATGAATGAAAATGTACTTTATACAGTGTGGGTCACAATTACTAAGTGGCTCTTAATAAATGAGAAGAGGCCTGTGTCTTCCCAGTTGCAACTCGTCATTGGCTACCCATGGCCACCCCTTAGTCCTCGCAGCAGGTGCCAGGCTGTCTGCCCTTCTGGCTCTGCCTTTCCACAAAGTTTCTTACATCTTCTGAGTCACAGGCTCCCTTGGCCCTTGTACATCCATCTCTCCCAAATAGAATGTTTTTCAGTGCATACAATAAAATATTGTAAAGATTACATAGGAAACCAATTAAATTGAAGTATCTTTTAAAACTGTCCAAACCCTCAATATATATTTCAAACATTTGCACATATTAGATGTAAAAAATATACTTGCAAATGTATACATATTTGATAATACATTAAATAATAAGATCTAGTGGAAATTTTAATGCCATAGTAACTAAAATGTACTGAGGGGCAAGCAGTTTTATATGCCTGTGAACCCTTCTGTGGCTTTTTGCCTCTAAATAGGAAAGAATGATAAATTGCAGTTAGATGAAAATGAAGAAGGAGATGAACTTTTTCCTCCATTTATGGAGGAAAAGTCTCCTCCACAGGCACCCCCAAAGGAACTGCTGCCTTACCTGTCCTGGATAATGAAGTATTTCATGGGGTCTGAGGCATTGCTACTGGGCGTGGCATAGCAGTTGGTCATTAGCAGAACAAAGCGTGACAGGTCACCTCCATCCAGCATGGTGCCCACGTAGAGAAAGGCTTCAGTGGTCAGAGTCACTGAGGACCCTTGGTAGGGCTGTGTGTAGGCAGGGCTCTGGAACAGTGCCATCCGCACGGTGAACTGGCCTGTCCCACCCACGCTGATATTCAGGGAACTGCAGGAGAGAGGGGATGGGTGAGGAGACCCAGATGAGAACACCTCAGGTGGCTACTGGTTTTGGTCTAGATGTTTGACAGTGCCTTGCAGTCACCTGCATTTTTACTGCTTTGGGATTGTGTGAAAATGCAGTTCCTGACTGAGTAGGTTGGGAATGGAGCTCAAAGTTCTCTGCCTCTAACAAGTTCTTGATGGTGTGGTGTTGGGGGCCCGTAGGCCACATCTAGAGGAACATGTCCAGTCCCTTACTTGATGACCCTTGCTTCCTCATGTAAGCCTTCAAGATAGAACAAATTCTGAGGGAATCAGTTAGGTTCCTTCTTTAGGATCAACCTCTGGCAGGTTAAAGGGGGAAGCTACCACAAGTCAGGCAGACCTAAGTCCAAAGCTCACAGTAAGTTTACACACCAACATTAAAAGGTTGGGTTTTATAAATGGGTTACTTTTAACCACACTGAAAATAGCTGCACTTCTGTGAACTTCACTGAGTGGTCCCTCAAATGGCACTGCAAGACAGGTGTCACACAATAAGGTACATGAGAGACACTCAGCACATTGAGGTTCACTTTACAGATGAGAAATGGGGGGTGGGCTGCTTGGACTGGGGTGAGATTTCCAGCTCAAACCTTAGATTGGTTTGCTCATACATATGTTGCTCCCTCATACCTCAGTCACGGCCACATTGCCCCAGAAAACTGCTTGACCAAGTGGCATGCTGGCCAACGGCCTGCCATGAGCACCCTGCTTTTTCCAAGCCAGTCATGCACCCTCATCAGCACCCAGCACCTGTCCCTGAGTCTGGCTGGCCCAGAGAACATGTAACCTTGGTGAGCTTCAGCATACAGTCATGATGGAACGGGGGCTCTGCACCTGAGGTTTGAATCCCAGCTCTGCCACTTTCTAGACTTTATATCTTTGGGCAGGTTATCTAAACTTCTCTGAGCTTCGCTTTCCAATCAGTGTAACAGTGCAATAACAAACTCTACATCTCCTAAGGCTACTGTAAGATTTTAATGAGATGTTCCATGTAGAGTACCTAATATAAACCTGACACACAGTAAGTTCTCAACAAACGCTGGTTATTATTGCAACTATTATTTTTCCCAACATTAGCATCTTATGATTCATCCTAGTCAGACTTTCAAATGCTTTTGTTTTCTAAGAATGCAACAGCAACAAAACAAAGAATCAAATGCAACAAGAACAAAAGCAAAAATCCTCATGGATGTAACATCCACAGGGATGGAAATTCCCCACACCCCCTCCCCCAATAAGTTACCTCCCTTGCTCCACCAAGTGGCTCCAAGGAGCATAATTTATAACTGCTTTTTAATCAGACATTTTCATTACAGAAACTAGGGAAACTAAGATTTAAATATAGAATATAATTTGTCAAAGTCCTTCCATAACAAGGCTAGACAGTTCTCTACCATCCCTCCATTCCAATCCCCACCCATCTGAAAAGCCAGAATCTCTGATATTTGATGCAGATTCACATCTGCAGAACACTGTTGTCCTCATTTCACAGATGAGATGGCACCCAGTGAGAGGCCAATCACCTTCCCAAGCCATCTGGTTAGGACAGGGCAGAACCCAGATTTGAATCTGGACTTCAGGTTTCCTAGGTGGGCTCACCCACTAAGCAAGCTGCCTTCCAGCCCCCAACCACAGCTCTCCATGGGAGACAGCTGACAGGGTAGCTGAGGACCTCAGAGGTGAAGGGTCATGGGGTACAGTCATCTGGGAGCCCTGGAGGCCCTGGTGAGCCGCACCTCACTATGGGCCGCAGGGAAGTCTTCAGGCTGACTTTCATGTCCAGTGGGTAAGAGCACTCGAAGTTGAATTTGATGTTGAAGTCGCGGATGATTATCTCATTTGCCAGGTAGAGGGTATTGCTGTAGGTGGCATGAGTTTCATTCGTCTGTGTTGGGGGTGAGGAGTAGAGAAAGGGCACTGAGAATTTGAGCAGGACCTTAAAGCCAAAGCAGTTGTCTCTGTCCACCTGCAACTGCCCTCCCAGTCTCTATGATAAAAACTGCAGTAGCAGTGACCATTTAGGAGCAGGTTTTCTGTTCCAGACCCTCAGCTAAATCTTATTCGTCATGACATTAGCCCTTCAGTGAGCCTAGGAAGAAGGTGCCATGTCCCTGCCTTATGGATGGGGAGATGACAAAGGCTGACTGTAACTGAGAAACTGAGGTCTAAGACACCAAGGCTCTTTCCATCACTGGATGCTTCCTCTCTCTAAGACAAAAAATCCGTATGGGAAGCCACCACCTCTTGGAATTTCACACTCCATTCTCAATGGCTAACAGTGTCTTCCTGTCTTTTGTTCCTTTCCTTTCTCTCTGAGGGATGGGGAGGGGCACAGCACTGCACTCACACAAACATTTCCCTCTGGCTTCCATCAGCAAGGGCCTCTGCCAGTGGAGGTGCCATTCCGCCAACAGGGTAAACCCAGTCTCCCCGGACCACAAGAGATGACAGACCTGCTTCTCATCCCAGTGCTGACCCTGACTAGGTGGGAACAATCACTGCTGTTTAGCCTCACTTTTGTCTTTGGTAAAATGAGGAATCGAACCTCAAATCACCCTCTGTATTCAGAGCTAGCACTTATGGGTCACTTACTATGTGCCAGCCACTGTCCTAGTTGCTTCGGACACACTGACTCATTCAATCCTCTCAACACCTTTCTGGAGTAGACTCTTGCATTTTATAGTTGAGGACATGTATCACAGCCAGGCCAAATAACTCATCCAGCCAGTAAGCTGTGGAACTGAGGCTTATCCAGGCAGGGCTTTGACTGTGTCCCACACTGGCTGGCACATACCGTCAACACCGTCCCACAGGGACCATCCCGGGTGGGGGTCACCACAGACATCCAGTCCCGTTCACCCCGCTCTAGGAAGCCGGAGCAGCGGCTGTCATGCAGGTACATGAAAACCTTCTTGAAGCCCAGGTTCTGCAGGTGACACTTGCTCAGGGACAGCTTCATGTTATTGATCCCACACTCTAGCCTGCGCTCCAGGAGGGAGACATCTGAAATGGCAAGGGAGGGCAGCGGTTGGGGTCTAAGGCTGTGTCTATGTCTATAACTCCTGCACCCAACGTGACCTCCAGGGACAGGCAGCTGACTGGGAGCAACCCTGGGATGGCCATGGTCCCTGTCGCACAGTGAAGAGGACACAAGGTTGGAGTCCAAACGTCACTGGATGGATCCAAAGGTGTCACTTTATATTTTGTGTGCAACACCCAAGAATGGGTTGCATACAAAATACAGGGTGATTCTGGAGCCTCTCGCTAGGGCAGCATTGTGCTCCAGTAAAAAACGAGAAAAGAAAAAGTTAAGGGCAGTTTCTTTCTATTCTTCCTTTGTACATGAAGGACGCATCGCTTGCTGCTAATGTCTTTAGAAGCGTATACTTGTCAGTTTCCTTCTTTTGGGGGGGGACAAAATCTCACTAAATTTCCCAGATTAGGCATCAACTTGAGGTCACCCTGCCTCAGCCTCCCAGAATGGGCATATTGGGTCATTTACTATGTGCCAGCCACCACACCCAACTTAATTTCCCTCTTAAACAAAGAGCAGGCCTCTGGCTCAGTGTTTGAGACAGGCTGCGACAATCACAATTTTTTAAAACTATTAAAGTATTTTTAAATTTTTAATACTTAGTATTTATTTTTTAAAATCATTTTATTGAAGTATGTAAATATTCGTGGCAGACCCAATGAAATGATTACATATTGTTGAAATTTAATAACTTTCTTTTCATGTGTTTTTAGTTTACCTAAGATGAATATTACACCTTGCAGATAAACATGGTAGTGACCATCAACACTAAATTAACTTAAAAGAAAGATTCACTCAGTTTGAAGAAAAATCAGTTAATAAAAATCACAGTATAGCTGGTACTTGGATAAAGCAAAATTGTAAAGCTGGACCAAAGATGTGCCAACAATCATGATCCACTCAGGAAAATATCAGCCATCTTTGATGATCACAAGGATGAAGAAACTGATGCTCAGAGGGAGCAGACGCCTCCATCTGGGTACCAGATGGGTGGGTTGTGTGATCTGCAGGTGGCCCCCATAGCACCCAGGTGCCACTTTGGCACCCAGTGACAGCCTCCGTGTACCCATTGCTCTCTGAAGGCCTCACAAAGGAAGCTGGCTGGAAAGAGGCCCCTAGTCTGGGAGCTTCCACTTAACTGGGGAAGCCCCACCTAGCCCCGGGGCACTTGCTGACTGTTTTCGTGGGTGTTAGTGAAGCTTCCCTTTGCACTGGGGTTGGGCATGATCCCCTCGATATGGTATCACCCCAGCTGCTGCCCTGCTCCCTGGCCTCACCCACCGGTGACGTTGGAGTCCTCTTTGCACCGGCAGTGCCATCTGCCGTTATCCGATATGCAGTCCTCATCTACATTGCACTCCTCACATGTCCCCTCCACGGAGGTAGGATCTGCAGAGTCACAAAGACAAAGAGTCAGAAAGGGCAGGGCCTGCCCCAGTCCCCAGGGGCAGCGTCCAGGCTTGGGGGTGGGGAGGTATCACTCACTCACCTGTGCAGTATGCCAGGTGGCACTCGGGAGGTGCTGTCAGGTTGTAGACGTAGTAGCCACCGGGACAGGCCTTCACGTGAACTTGCGTCTCCCACTTGCAGCAGTGGCCGCTCCAGTGCGCGCAGGCCGTGCGGCTCACGATGCCCTCGTTGTTGGACGGGTGCGTGCCGTTGAGCCACAGAGGCGCTGCCGTGTTGCAGCGCTGGGTGGACACGCAGGTGCTGGCCATGCGCACGCCACTCTGGCCCACGAAGCGGTACCAGCCGTGCAATTCCAAGTCACACGAAAAGCCAGCGCCATACTCTGAGCTGCGCCAGTACTCATCCAGGGTTTGGTAAGCGTTGCACGGGTCCACGCACACAAGCGCCCCCCCCTGGCCCTCAGGCAAGCACTCCAGCCCCAGCCCGCAGGACCCTGGGGTGCACTCACAGTGCAGGCCGTTCCCCACATAGCCCTGGGGGCACACGCACGAGTAGTTTCCGTCCACGTTGACACAGGTGGCCAGCGCGTGGCAGTGGTTGAGCCCTGGCTCCGCGCACTCATCCACATCGATGCAGCCCAGCCCGGGTGTCAGCAGGAAGCCGTCTGCACAAACGCAGGTATAGGAGCCCAGCAAGTTCACGCAGCTGCTGTTGCCCGAGCAGTTGTGTGCCCCAGGAATGGCACACTCATCCACGTCTGTGCACACGAGCCCGTCGCCAGAGAAGCCATCTCGACAGGTACACGTAGTGATGGCCCCATCCTCCAAGCAAGTGGCATTGCTGTGACAGTCAGAGCACCTTCCTGAGGAGGGAAGGAAGCACAGTTAACTGAGCTAACGTTCATCTGAAGATTCCCTCCTACAGCAAGGGAACTCGTGTTCTTGATGTCTCATTCCCTAGCTGACTCCCTCCCAAATCAATCTACCCGCCTTCCACAAACATCTAAGCCTCGGCGGCCATTGGTTGTTCATATTAAGCACTGCCTTCAAGCTGTGTCACTTAAAAAATATCCACATGGCTACATCCAGAGAACAACGCACGGAGTTCCTTTGTTAGGATTTGTGGTGAATGTGTCTCCTGGCCTTTGTGTATTTTATACCTCCACCAAGGTCATCTCCCCTGCCTGGTGAACCCGCACCAAGACCCTGCTCAGTGTCACCTCTTTTCTAAAGTCCACCTGGCAGGGCCTGGTGTTTTGATCCTGCATAACAAAAATAATAGAAGACAGGGAGAGAGAGAGAGACAGAGACAGAGAGACACAGAGCTGTTGTTCAGTTAGCATGTGTGATATGCCAGGCAGTGGAATATGCACATTTCATTATTTTGTTGAATCATTCCCAGTGGTTCCTTGAGATCAGTTTTCACTTATCTTTATATATATATATATATATATATATTGGTACTGAGGATTGAACCCATGGTTTCTGCTCTGAGCTATGTCCGCAGCTTATTTATTCTGTTTTTTTTTTTTTTTTTTTTTTTTTTTTTTTTTGGAAATAAGGTCTTGCTAAGTTGCTAAGTTACCCAGGCTGGGCTGGAACTTGCAATCCTCCTGCCTTGGCCTCCCAAAGTGTTGAGATTACAGGTGTGCACCTCCATGCCTGGTTATTTATCCTTAAAGAGGAAAAAAACTGATGTTTGAAAGGATTAAGTCATTTGTTCATTTGGTGAGCATCAGAGTCAGGGCAGATAAGAGGTCCAGAGAGTGTGTACTTCTAATCATGGCCCCACAGTAGTGTTTACTGCCCCAAGTACAAGACAGAAGCAGGAAGCGGTGTAAGAGCAATGCTCAACCCACTGGAGCAGCCTCTTTGGAATGAAAGGGAAGGTGTTTGAGAGCTGCTGAGTACATCAGTCTCCAGTATTTCAGTCCCTAGCTCCTGACTGTCTAGTACTGGAAGCCCTTAGAGCTGTTATAGCCTCTTGCCTTTCATGTGTGGTCCAAGGACCACAGCATCAGGAACACCTAGGACCTGGTTAGAATTGCAGAGCCTCGGGCCCCACTGCAGACCTACTGAGCCAGAATTCACAGTTGAGCAAAATTCCAGGTGAGTCCCTTGCCCAGTGGAGTCTAAGAAATGGACTTAAAATAAAGACTGCATAGACAGAGGAGGAGGCCGAGACGGCTTCTGCTGAGGGCGCCTCGCATTGCCCCACCACCACCACCACCACTTACTGGTTTCTAAGGACTCATTGGATGCAGTTGTGATGACCCAAGAGGTCACCAGCACTGCCATCAGCAACCAGCTCGGAGAGAACAGCCGCCCCATCCCTTCTGTGCTTCACAGCTGTTTCCGGTCCTGGGCACACGAGTCCAAAGGCAAGGAGGGGTTGGTCCCTTGGTGCTTCTTCCTTGCGTCTGATGTTGAATACCTGTTTCAGGGCACATTTTGAAGAGCTGAGTCTCTTATTTGGAGCAGGAAGTAGCAAGATGGGATAGTAGTAATCCAGATCACAATATTATTAAGATGTAGCTTTGGATTTTAACAACCAACTTTTTTTGGGGGGGGGTACCAGGGATCAAACTCAGGACTTCATGCTTTCCAGGCAGGCTTTTATGTTGCTGAACTAAATCTTTGGCCCATTAACAACCAACTCTTAATCCCTGCCTGGAAACTTGCAAACTGCCCAGAACCATTTATCCATTCAACAAACATTTTTTGAGCAGCTACTATATGCCAAACAGGGAGTTGAGTACCAAGGAACACTATCAACACAACCAAGTTTGTGTCCGCACATAACTCACATATTGTACACAAATGGCTTAAGATAAACCACTCAACAGGTAGTTAACTTTCACAACACATTTTGGTGTTTCTAGACTGGTCACTTACTTCTCACAATTGATAAACTAATCCTAAGCGGGTGCTAGGAGCACCTGCTTTCTCAGCAGCAAAAGAGGGTAGCACAATGGTTAATTGTGAGGGTGCTGAGCTGAGTCTGCACTCAGGATTCAAAGCCCTGTATTACCAGTCACTAAGTAGACACTGGGCAGGACTTTTCATTCACTAAGATTCTGTTTACTCGTCTATGAAATGAAATTTGCTGCTTCCACAAACTGAGTGTCCAAGATGTGGCAGGCTTAGTCCTGAGAAGCATCTCTGCTCCAGCACTTGTATTCTAGAGCTGTATTTTCTAAGTTTTTGTGACTAACATAAACTATATGGGAAACACTTTATGTCATAATCCAGTGCAGTTGTTCCTGTGTGTTTGCAAATACACACACACACACAAACACACACACATGACATGTAAATTATATATGTAAATTATATAGAACAATTCTTATCCTTATAGTGTTGCTGCCTGCCGACATATTCTATTCTATCTAACAGAAAGAAAATTCCAGCTATAGACCACAAATGGAATGATTGCATGACCCACTCACCAGCTGTGAGGCATAATTGTTAAAACGCTGTGATAGATGGTAACCTACTGCATGCTGCTGTCAGTGGGACTAAGATGAGGTATACAAAGCAAGACCAACACTTTTGTTCATTGCTGTATCCTAGTGTCTGGTACCTAGTAGATGTTAAATCAATACTAACTGAATGCATGAAAAACAGCAGCCCTATTAATTAGAAAACTTTGTTTCAGATAGAGGGGGACTGACTTGCCACAGTTCACAAAGCTGATAATCAGTAGAAGACTCAAATGTAGCTACGATGTCACTGTCCAAATCCTTCACTTTCTCCCCACCTCCCTCAAATAGAATGGGAGCCACAGAAGAACAGCTAGGAGGGGAGCTGGGCCAGGAGAGGATAGCTACATACAGCCTTACCTGAAGCCAGATGGAAAGGACTGGACCATTCACAAGTGTGCACTTCTTCCCAATATATACACATTTGCCCTGGCTGACGATCTGTCCGTCAATTATTCTCTGGATCCGTGTCTTGAGATTGTTTCCTTGCGGGGGTGGTGGGGGTTGGGGGGAGTGGAATGTTTCTTTTTCCTTTTTACATAATGTTTCCCTTTTCCTTTTTTTTTCTGCCCTCTAATAGCTGGAGACAAAAATGACTGACATTGGGGGTCACACCTGGGCCTGGAAACATGAGGTCTCTGTTTTGCACATTTTGGCACCAAGAGATTCCTTAGTTAGGCATTAACTGAGTCGGCAGTGCCCATATGCTGGGCTTTTTCTTGGTCACTGACAAGGACGAAGTGGACCCAAGGAGCAAAGCAAAAGGCCACATCTGAAGGAGGCTGCATGAGGAGGAGAGGGATGTCCATTCCCCTCCTGGGCTGTGCCCCTGTCCCGGGAGGGCACCCTTCTGAAACATCCAGTCCTCCCCACTCTGTCCCCTTCCATCAGGTCCAGTTGTAAACAAGAGAGGACCTGAGAGCTGCTGAAAGTCTGAACCAGAAGACAAGTCAGATATGCTGGGACCCGACCCACACTGTGAACAGGAAATCTGGGGTTCATTGAGGAAGGCCCTTTGGGACATGGAATAACTGTAAAAGCACACTGACTTCAGAATCAGCCCTACCCCATCTGCCAGCAGCCTCATTTATTGCCCTCCCTGACATCATCCTGCTGTCTTCCCGCTCCCTGAAATGTGACAGTGGTGCACAGATAGTGCAGGGAAAGGCTCACAGTGGTGACTTCATCGGTGGCATTTCTACAGACGCTGCCTTGCAGCACAGTCACAGAGATGGGAAACCACAGAACCTGTGTGGAAAGCCACAGAGAGGAGGTCAGGCTGAGAAAACTCGAGTGTGTGAACTTGGACTGAGCAAGAAACATGAACTCCAGCAGGAAACATGGCCGTGACCACCACTTGAATTTGGGGGCAACTTGTTTCATTCCTTCCCATGCGTGTTTGGTACTTGGCAATCTTAGGGTAATTTCACAGGAGTGAAAATTTCTGGAAAAAAAGAATACTGGCACCTCATCCCAAACAACAGCCCAGAGAGACTTAAAAATTAGTTTACCGTCCCACCCATAGTGCTTAGCAGCTCTGACCACTGCTTCTTTCATGTTGGGCAACTTTCCATTTTGGCCAAAAAGTTAACTGGGGCCCAGGCATGGTGACTCAGGCCTGAAATTCTAGCACTCTAGGAGGCTGAAGCAGGTGGATCGCTAGTGTTGGCCCAGTGTGAGCAGCTTAATGAGTACACTTGCAAGACCTTGTATAAATCAATCAATCAATCAATCAATCAATGGCTGAGGATGTAGCTCAGTGAAAAGGCCCTTGGTTCAATCCCCAATATTAACAAATAATAATAGCAGTAATAATAGTTGAGAAGTATCTCACTGTTGTGGACTTTTGCAATTATTTGATGAAAAAGGATGTTATCATACCCTCAGGGTTTATCATTTCTTCTTTTCCCTGGAATTAGATGTTTGCATCCCTTGCTTTTCTCATGAGGCTGCCTGTAGACTCCAGTGTGGGTACTTTGAAGGGATTTGAAGGAGGTGCCACTTCTGGCTTCTTGAGTTTTATGGGCAAAAGCCTTAGACGAGAAAGTGGGGAGTTTGGGCTGGAGCCCATCCACAAGGCTGTATTCTGATTTCTGCATTTGATACCACACATCTTGCCGGGAGTAGTAAGACTTTCGTAGGCAAACCAGGCACTCCAGAGCCCATACCCGAGCACCTGCATCTGGTGGCCTTTCACAGCAGGCCACCAGCCCTTGCTCCTACCATGCTAAGGGCCCACCCCGAGCCTGGAAACTGGGCCCAGCTTTTGTGCTCCAGAGCCCAC